>JBBPLB010000129.1:0-20026 GCA_038089595.1 Bothia castanella
ATGGCCGTGGATACTAACATTGATCTTGACACGAACATGTTCTACACTCTGTCTACACTTTTTCGCTACACTCTCGACCTTCCGTCGACACGTCCACTCCATTGCCCAAGTTCGACTTGAACCGGCCGGTCCTACTCCTAAGAAGTCACAACACTGGGGCACTATTCCCAGTTGTCTGAGACGGTGATCAAGGAGGGAGACTTAGTGGGGCAGGATTCCCACTTAAGGATCAAGGTGACACTAGAATCTAGCTGGTGTTACACTAAAGCGTAGACTCTAGCTATAGTGACCACTCTACAGTAGGTCAACCGACTGAGTACATTGGGTTGACTGCTCCTAAGGAGTCACAACACTAGGGCACTATTCTCAGTTGTCTGAGACAGTGATGAAGGAGACAGACTTAGTGGGGCAGGGTTCCCACTTAAGGATTGAGGTGAGACTAGAATCTAGCTGGTATTGTGTAGAACTAGCTTGGGGTTTACATGAAGAAAGTCGGTCTACTTATAGTCCATAAAGGTGGCTATGTGAGAGTGGGAACTATGAGTATCATCAAGGAATAGGGATGATACGAGGAGATAAGGTCCGAAAAGAAGATGGCAATGGTGGGAGAAAGGTATAAGACGAAAGATAAGGAATACTACTGATGGGAGAATAAGGTAAGGCTATGGAAAGGTATTGATTAGGTAGCAAGGGGTCCGAGGAGTTGATCAAAGTTTGAAATAATGCATGCTATTGTAAGTGTGTGCCCATGGGAATAGTTCAGTATGTTTATAGTAGTGGAGAAAAGAGGGGCTAGAAAGAAAGAAAAAGAAAAGATCGTATCAAGAACAAGACATGAATGATTTTCATTGTCAGATTCTTGTGATAGTCCACCTCTTTTATATTTCCTTGGTGCTCTAATACCAGGATATTGTGAAGGATTGTAAGTTGATCCTAGTGGATTGTTAGATCCAATAGGTGGTGAATGAGGACAAATCAGAAGCATTTGTGCTTGTCTGATAGATGATAGAATATTGGGATGTTGAGAATCCTGTGTAGGAAAGCCAGGGATTGTGGACTGTTGTCTAGAGTAGATGATTGCTTCTTATGAATTGAATGATTATATGATTGTGCCAAAGGTTTAGACAGTTTGACTTATACTCCATTTATAGAACTGTTAGGAAACAAATACTTGTCAAAGGTATATAGTGGTAGAGAATATTACCACTCATTTCTTGTCCTTGGACTAGAAATGATAGCCTTTAGTGCCTTGTTCATATCCAATGAACATCAAGCTTTGAGCACAAGGTGATAACTTTGATTTATGATTTTCTTTTGATATGAATACTCAAGCTTTGCAACCAAACACTCAGAAGCACAAAACCTCTAGAATCCTTCTAGAGTACATTTCAATCAGTGTTTTCCATTGATGATAATACATAGACTGTCTGTTATAGACATGTAGAGCAGTCTTTCAAGCATTTTCTCAAAAGTCATGAGAGAATCTAGCATGATGACACATTACATCAGCCTTTTCCTTGATTGTACAATTAAAACATTCAGCTTGACCATTTTGTTGAGGGGTATGACATCTGAGACACAGTCAAAAATGTTTACTCAACAAACTGAATACTTATTTGTTAACACATTGCATCTGAGTTTATAATTCTGTTCACCTTACAAATTGATAAGTAGTTTTTGAGAAATTTCATAGATATACACACATTTTCTATCTCACAATATGTGGAGCACAAGTTTACCTATGACAGGCTAACCATTCTGTTTGGCAATGAAGGGTTGTTAGATTTAAAACAATAGCCAAAATATACACAAAATATAATATGTGTATAAATCAGAAGAGTTATTTGGGGTAACATAGTGATACATATGTGGTTAAAATACATTTGAGACAAAGTTTACATTTATTGAGTATACAGCCCTAGGCTCAAAATGTAAATTATAAGACAAACATATTTGGAAAATTACTACAAAAATGATTCGCATGCAAATTCAAGAATTGATTAACAATATGTATGAAGGGCATATTAGGAGTCCACTCAATAGGCTGTGCAATGGTCTCCACAGAATACCACTTAAGAGAGATAAAGCTCCTGCATATTGATAAATAGGGGTTTAAATGCTCAGTGTATTGGACTCACCAGACTAGAGATGACAATATCCTTTCTGACTGAGAGCATTGAATGGGCCCCAGTAGTTAACCTCTAGACACCAGCTATTGTTGTACCAGTTATGAGGAAGGCCTGGGACTGGGGTCGATTTCACTTCTTTCCTCCTTGTCTCCTAATGACACTTCAACAATGAATTACTGATCTATTCCAGCATGTTTTTCGTTCTGAGAGCTGATTCGTAAGTCTCTACAGACTGGAATAAATTAGGAATGGTGGGACTAATCCAAGGAAGTTCTAGATGCCACATGACCTTTAGCTTCCAAGCAGGAGGACAATCAGTCTCATCACAACTCATACTCTCAACACCATGTCTGTCAATTATCATGTGAATGGCATTCCACTTCTCAGGATGTTGAGAGTGATTCTGTGATGTAATTCTTTTGTGTCTTGTGAGGGTCTTCAAATATATCATGAGTAAAAATGAAGGGCAGTTAACAGTACAGCATACCTCATGGTGATAGGCAATCATTCTGTTGCCTTTCTGATGTTTTTCCTCCTTTGTAGCTGTGTGGGCAATCACCTGGGCTCACTTGTTGTCAGTAGCAACATTGATTCTAGCTTATGTTCAGTATACTTGATGTGTTTGAACTAGTTTTTGTTCACACAGCTTATGAATAGTTTGAATGTTCATGGTTTGCTTATTGAAGATGACATCTTGGTATATACCACCTTTGAGGTTGTTGTAGAAGTCAAGTGATAGGATAGAGATGGCTTCAGAGTTCCACCATGATGAGGTCAATGGGCTGCAGTGTCAATCTAACACAATACTTTCTAGCAATTGGGGTGAGACACCATCTTGATTAAATGTATGTACAGCATCAGCTAGGGCTGAGACAGGGAGCTTGCCTTTGGAGCCAGAGGGAATGATTTGCTTTCCTCAAAGATAAACATGGAAGGCCATATAAATCAGAGGGATTGACAACTTCCTAGAAATATTGACTTATATACAAACAATTCATCTTCCCTCATGACCCAGGCTTCTTCTGTTTTCATACTATAGTATCTTCTTCACTGTTGTAATCATCATTGCCATCATCAACACCTCATGAGGACCAGAACAACATTGATGTGCCTTACATAGTGGGTTAAGCTGTGAGGACATCAATGTCACAAAGTGAGACTTGATGAATTGTGTTCTAGATCTGGATGGTCAGAGAATATTTCATCCACTGGAATGGGGTCTGCCTGCAAATGGGATCACCTAGCAGAGGAGAGCCTAGAATAAGAGGTGCTGGTGACTCTATTTTGGAGGTGGAGGCTATGCTGGGATGAGGGGAGAGGGGGGAATGTGATCATTGAAGGGAGGACTAGACAGAAGGATAGAAGTACTGACATCCCAAGAGATTCCTAGATTGATCATTGTGGTTTCTGTGACTCTGCTGTTCTCCCATTTCTCAGACAGGACCAATGGAACTAAGATACAATGAGCAGGAAGAATATCGAGAGTCAACATTGCAACTATCGAACTTGGTGGTAGAGATGAAGGAGAAAGCAGTTGTGAAGTATCCATGCCATTCAAAGTTGGAGAAGCCTGATGAACTAATAAGATAGGTTAGAGGAAATGAGAAAAGACCTGAGTCTACTATATGACTATGGTGAAGCCCTGTCAGGGGGTGTTTCATTATTAGTAGTGGATGAAATAGAGACACAGTTATCCTTAGAACCATATGTAAGAGGTCTAATGTGAGTGTAAGGTGTATAGTGGACACTGCAAGTAGTTTTGGAGGAATCTATCACTTGTGTCTGAACACCAATTAGGTGGGTTTGGACTAGAGAGGCATGAATAAAGTGTTGGCCAAAGCCAATTCTACATTTTGTATATTCCTCCACCTGGTGGAAGATTTGAATAAACCTCTTTACTTGTAAGTGTATAGTAAGCTTACCATACAGGCTATCTTCTCCATGGCTTGCATTAGAAATTTGATTGGAGGGGGCAAGTCCACATCTTCAATATTGGACATTGGACATGAAACTAACAGATAGGAAGGGTGAACTCATGGAGCATCAACTACATAAATTATTTAGTGCTATTTGTTGTGGACACTATGACTGACAATAACTTAATTTTAATGATATCAGTTGATAGGTTAGACAATTGACAAAAGGGACATACTGGCAGCAGAGATATACCAACCACAGATTAGGACAGGGTGTTACAATCTTTTTCTTTGTTTCTCCTAGCTCCTCTTTCTTTCACTACTATAAACAGACAGAGCTATTCCCATGGGCACACACTTACAATAGTGTGTGCTATTTTAAGCTTTGATCATCCCCTCAGACCCCTTACTATCTAATCAACATCTTTCCATAGCCTTATCATATTTTCCCAACGATAGTATCTCTTATCTTTTACCTTAAACTTTTCTCTCATCATTTCCATCTTCTTTATAGACCTTATCTCCTCACATCATCCCTATTCCCTGATGATGCTCATAGTTCCCATTCCCACATAGCCACTCTTATGGACTATAAGTAGGCCATCTTCTCTCCTGTAAACTCCAAGCTAGTTCTATGCAATATCAGCTAGATTCTAGTCTCCCTTTGATCTTTAAGTGGGAACTCTGTCCCACTAAGTCCTCCTCCTCCATCACTGTTTCTAACAACTAGGAATAGTGCCCCAGCATTGAGACTCATAGGAGTAACCAGTCTAAAGAAACTTAGTCGGTTGACCTACTGTTGAGTGGTCATTATAAGCTAGGGTCTATGCCTTAGTGTAACATAGGGCACCACAACTGACAATAACTTAATCTTAATGATATCAGTTGATAGGTTAGACAATTGACAAAAGAAACATGCTGGCAGCAGAGACATATTGACCACAGATCAGAGCAGGGTACTACAACTGACAATAACTTAATTTTAATGATGTCAGTAGATAGTCAGACAATTGACAATATAAGAACATACTAGCAGTGGCACAACAACAGACAACAGACAATTCCAATTCTTAAGGACATTGACTCTAGATAGTTTATGTTCACATCTTTGTTGCTTTTAGTTTTTTAAATGACTACACACTAGGTTACTCATTTGTTAATTCTCTACACTAATTGATACACAATTAAAGCAGTCTAGAGTGGTATAGTGTCACTCTGAGACTGCTGCATGACTAACTTAGATGGTAGTGGAAAGTGAAAGAGTTGCACATGTAAAGATTTGTTTTATAAATAGTGTTCAGTAATTTCAGCATGTGATGTCTATTGTCAGACACTATTTATGGGGCAAATGTTTACACTGACATGACTATAACAACTTGTGTCAACTCTGACACTCAACTCTTCCTAGAACTGACCTCCTCTGCCTTTTGTATCATCTCTGCTCTGACCTCAACTCCTTCTCTAACATATTATGTACTACTCTACTCTGACCTTTCCTTTTATGGTAATTATATTTATGGTTATCTATGAACCTAGTCACCAGTCCTTTGGCGATCTAGTCATTCTGTCTTATATTTCTATTCTGTTATACTTTGTGATCTGTCACACTCCATGACATCATTTATCTCCTCTACCCCTCCATATGACACCTTATAGTATATGTCAGCTTTATAGCCTCACCCTCCTGTATTTAAGTCATAGATACTGAGGACTTACTCCTTAGTTCGAATATTGATCCTAAGACGCCTCCTTCTCTAATTCTAATCCTATTGTGCTTCTCCTATCTTATCTCTAACAATCCTTATGCATTTTGTTGTCCAATGTTACATCTGACTATGACTCTCTGAAATACGAGGACAAGGGAGTACAAGAGTGCAACACATAAGTTGAAGCCAAAGTCCTCACCCTCTTTGATAAACTCTGACCTATCTCCACTCCACTTTCCCATGCTGCTCTACTTTTCCCATGCTCTGCCTGACCTACATCCAGTTAGAGTTAGCCAGTCAGAGGAACCAGTCTCAACACACACACACAACTCATCCACTTTTCATTGTCACTCTGAGCCACTATTTATGTGGCTGCTTTCCTCCCTTAATATACTACACTGTATGTATTAGTACTGGTTGTACTTTGTAAGAAAGACAAAATGTAAAGTAAAGATAGACAAAAAAAAGAATGTGAGCTGTGATCATCACACTATCTACAAATAATGAGATTTATATTTACATTCAAGTAGAGGTCATTCAAATCAACCCAGAAATGACCTTCCAGGAGAGCATTGGCATTGTTGTATGTCACCCCACAATATCTATTATAGCTACAACTCTTATTGTTCAAAGTTGAAGTCTTACTCATGCTAAGGCAGATATAAAGTCTAAGCTATCCCAGCAGTTCTAGATGTCTATCACATTCTGAAGCTAGAAAAGTCACACCATGGGTTCTAACCTGCTCACTACTTGCCATATCATCAGTATTTCCATTCTAGTGCTTCTATCCCTTGTACCTCTTAGAGCTGTTATGGGTGTAACTCTGATGTAAGATCCATGCTTCTGATACATAACTTCACTGATATTTAGAATAGTGTATTATCTCCCCAGAGACAGAGTCCTCCTACAATAGGCCTATCACCTCTGTTAGTTGGATCATTACAATGGACAATGAGAATGTAAACTTTGACCCTCCTGTAGCCTATGTGCTGGGATCACCTGTAAGCTTCTTTTTGTGAGCCTTCATCATATTTAAGCATCATGTTTGGCAGATTGGACAGATTGGGACTCATATCCATTGTCTGAAGGGTAACCTTTGGAAGGTAATTTGACAGATAGTTTGTGCTGAACATTCTTTGGAACATTCAGCTAACTTGCTCGATGCAGCACTGTGTGAAGAGATTGAAGTATGGATGGAGCAGGCAATGAGGATAGTACTATTAGAGATAATGGGTGCTGAGGAGATGCCAGTTCTCTCTGTAAACTTAATGCCACTAGATGAAGAAGTTATTATAGTTGATTGTGATGATGCTCCCCAGTCCATCAATTGTGCTGGTGATGTCAGTGAGAAGATAAGCCAATTGAACATCAGATCCTTCATAACTTAAACAAAAACTCAGGTCAACAGTATGGTCAGATTAGTTGTTTAGAACACCTTGAGCATTGTTCTCCACTGTGTAGCTAATTTAGCCCTTCAAGTTTCAATGGGTGCCATTAGCTTTCATGGAAACTTTCTCAATTCACTTGACATGGGCCAGCCTTCCTCCTCACTCAGTCTGTTTGTTCTGGCTTACTAATTTCAATAACCCTGCTCATCACTGTCTTAGGAGGTGAATGCAAATGTTGTTAGAGGAGTGGAGGGAGTGTAGTCAGCCCTTGTATGATGTATTATTTGTACTATTGGTGTAAATCTGTAAATCTCACTGTTAGTAGTGAAAGAAGCAAGGCTTAATGTTCATATTGTCTACATGCATGTAATGTATTCTGTGACTACTCAAGACATGAGAGGAAGAGGTAGGATATACCACAGTCTGTATGATGGACTTGTGATCAACAACACTGCAAAAGGGTCAGCAATAGATAGCATTGAGATAACTGCTTGGTCACTGAAGAGGTATGATGTGGAATGAAATGAATATGGTCAAAATGTGAGGTACAAAGGTAGTTACATTCTCATTTTGACAGAGATCATCTTGCTGAGAGGGAGAGTCTATTCCCTGGAGGATATACCATCCAGATGCTTGATGTAGATTCTCTGCTCCTTCAAGGAAACTTTGGTCACTGATAAAACTGACCTGACCCTTTCACAGCTATCCACTTCTCTAGCCTTGATGACCATACACAATGTGTCCTTTGCTTTGGGTGGAAAGGCTTCAATGATTTTTTGGGGATTGTCTCTCTCAATAACCCTACATCCTCTGGTTGAGAAGTAAGATGAATGGCAAGGTGTCTCCACAGAACTGGTTCAAATAGACCTTTGAAAGGGCTAGGAGTCTCTGTTTTGATGCAATGATTGATGTAGGTGTCATGCCAACCAGAAGTAATTTGAAAAACTACACAAAAGCTTTCCAGACTCTTTAGCACATTTGGATGTAGTAGAAAGTCAAAAGCTAAGGAAATTGATCAACCTCTTTCAGATGCAGTAGAAACCCAACCTACATGATCAGTAATAAGACTTTCACCTGTATTGCCAGCTTTCCCTTAGTATTTGAAATCAAGTTTTGTCAGAGAGATAATAGATAAGAGATGATGTTGAGCTTCTGGAACATACCATACATTTAGCAGCTGAGGAATTTGATTGCTTTCTTTCTGTTTGAAAACAATTGTTCTAGGACCATGCATTGAATTGGTGTCTCCATTGACAGTAGAGGCTTCCCTAACATCATTAAGATTAAGATTAAGTTATTTAGTTGTGGTCCACCCCAATCTATAGTTGGTATGTCTCTACTGCTAGTATATCTCTTGTCAATTGTCTAACCTGTCAACTGATATCATTGAGATTAAGTTATTGTCAGTTGTAGTGCCCTGCAACAATCTGTCTTCATATCATGTCCCTTACATTGTCAATTGTCTAACATCCACTAATATCATTAAGATACTTGTCACCTGTCATTACTCACAAGAACAACAATGGCATTGTTTGACTTCATTTTTCTGAATCCTACCACACAGAAACATGCCTACCAGAGAACATGCCCTGAGTTCCATCAACCTGAATGTTCCACTGATACTTTTCTCTCCTCACACACCATTCTATTTTCCCTCTAGAATGTGTGATTTCCCCCTCTCTACTGACATGACATAAAATATTTTCCCAGGAGGAAACTGAGGCACCACCGATGTGAACTAAACAGCCAGAGCCTATTACAATACTCACCACACCTTTGACACAAACCTTGAGAGGAGATATCAAGGATCAATAAAGACAGTTACAATCTACAGGAAAAGCTTGGATGGCAAGCTGTAGAATACCAGGAAGTTTAGGTGAGTGAGGTCATACTGTCATTAGGTAAGTGCTCTAACACTTGACAGTCTTTTGTCATTCATCTAGCTCAAGAATATCTTGCCACTTGCAAACCATGGAGTAGGTAGTTGAGGAAACAACTTCAGATTGTTTTTGTGACAGTTGTGATACATCCAACCATATTCTTCACACCTAACTCTCCTTTTAGTTGAATGAGAGATATCCATAGCTCCTAGAGTATAAGGATGACTAGATCATGACAGATTTTTTCAAAATGTATCTTAAGTATAGTTCTGAACATGGAGTGTAAACTACAATGTTTCAAATTTTTTAGACATATTTGTTAAACAAGGATGGCTTTGACTAGACATGCAACACCTCTGTCTTCTCCCCAAGATTGTTTGGTCTGGCTATGTTAAGGAAATTTTGGTAGATAGACCAACTAGAACAGCTTAATGGAGGTTGGGGGTATGACATGTGAATGGAAAGTGGGCCCAAATAGCCATGAGTGACTGATCATGACATACAAATAATGCAGGCTATATATTACCAGAGAGACAAGACATCTACCTTGGTGAGACCTGGTATGTAGGATCCCTATGACAAACCTTGGTTGAAATGAGAAAACAAGCAATGCATCTGGTAGGGTAGATTTTCCCAAGTGTAAGCTCTCTTTTCTTGCATCATTCACCTCTACTCATTTCTTCCTGCAGGTGAAGAGTCACTGTCAAAAGAGTCTAAATGCTGATTTGTGTCCAGTTCAATCCATATCTATCTATGATCTGACAAGCAATATTGCTGATATTGTACCAACAATTGAGGTATCTCTCTTGATAGGGCTGGTCCTGATTTGCTCAGCCCATTTGCCAGGTCCTTACCACCATATGGTATGTCTCCCCACTCAGCAGCTTGTCAGGGCAGGTCCTGATTCATTCAGCCCATTTGCTAGGTCTCCCACCATTATATAGTATGTCTCACTCAGTGATTCAATAGAGCCAGTCCTCCAACTCTCAATTCACTCAGCCCTTTTGCCAGGTCTTGTGGTAGGCAAACTGTGTTTCCCCCATTGCTTCCTGTTTGCCATATCACTCTGGGCCCAGGTACTTCCCATCACCATCCTTAATAATTCCTCAGTAGCAGAACCTACTATAATTAGCAATGAAGATCATTCCACTGGCAAGCAAAGAGCATTTCCTCCATCAATTTCTCTGTTTGTACATCACTCCAGATCCTTCCCATCACATCTCTAATATGTGCTGACATGTGACAGGGTAATGTTCAGAGTGGACTATCTATTGCCACTCTAGGCCTGGAGAAGAGACTAGTGTGGAACTAATAATGATGCCTATCAATCCTATCTTGAACCTCCACCATGGACTTCCTCAACAAAGTACTTGACTATGCTGACAAGCTCCTCAAGGTCCAATGTATTCATGTGATCTTATCATACTAACAAGCTAGGGCTAGTGGATACCAATTGTGAGTACCTACTTGCTGGCAGAATGCAAGCTCACTATGATCTGGGACAGGTTGTCATGATAACCCACAGGAGAAAATGAATGATGAGATTCAGGCCAAGATCAATGCCAGTCATCAATCTGAGAGCTCTGTTGGTCAGAGGCCAGAGAATTCAATCAAGTGGTATATGGACCATGACTTGTGAGTGCTATGGTCATGGCTGAACTGCCATACCCTTCTCTTCCCACATCCTCTAGGATCATCACCAGCCATGGTGGCCTCAGCTGTGTACAAAGCACTCTCAAGGTCAGAGAAGTACCTGTATTCACTAGCTTATATTTGCTGTCTCACTTGTCTTCTCTTGGAAACAGTCATCATAAATATATGTAGTCTCATAGTGTGTCTTTAGTAAATCTATGAAGCAATACTCATCAGAAAGACAACTTTAAAAGGATCAGGGCCACCAGCCCTACCAGCACAGCCTGTTTCACCACCCCCAGGTACTTTGTGAGCCTCCATCCATCCTGGTGTAAAGTTGTCATGAAGCTTATATCTCAAATCTGCAATGATGTTGACGAGCTCAAGTATAACTTAGAGTTCTCTATCATGTGTGTCAATCCAGGAGATAACAATAGGAGGACACAGACAAATACCTGGTATGTGCTCTCTTGAAGAGTACAGTATGACAGCAGTTGACAGGCAGTACAAATAGGCTGGATTGCTTCACTCTGGTAGCATTCAGTCAGAAGTGAGCAGCTTCACAATAATGGAAATAACATTAGCTATGTGCAAGTGTCCAATGTATTGGTTTACTTTGTAGTCCTTTAGCAATGCTATCTGAGTATCCCTGTTTATCAAAAGGCCACCAATGACTGACATTCTACTACTCAGTCAAGAAGTCCCCATGTTGAAAAACTGTCTATAGTGGAAGTACTCTGCTACTTGTTCTTCAGGTTCATTGATGGAGGCAAGTTCATACAGCAGCATGTCCAACAGGCCCTATGCCAAATGACTAGCCTAGAAGCTTGGTATGGGTCAGTGACAGATCAAGATCAGAACACTCAACATACCAAGGAAATATCACAATATCACTGAAGTATGAAGGTTGTCCACTCTATGAATCAGAGTAGTAATAACTCCATTTCTGACAGTAGATTTTGCAGTGCAATGATCAATAGAAGAGAGTCTTTCAATGGAGGTAGCAGCTGGCAAATTGAAAATTTAGTACAATTCAAAAAATGAGACATCACAAACATCAAAGAACACCTCAATCATTTGCTCAGTAGTGACTATGGCAACATGGTCCATATTGAGATAATGTTTGTGAGCACATGTCAAGTTTTCACTCTCTGATAATAGTGGAAAGATTGAGGGACATGAGGAATAGAGCATAATGCTCAACAGTGTTATAACCCAATGCACAAGCATATATAGTGATGAGGCCTCGCTGACCCATGTACTTGATCCAGAAATAGTCAAGGAGTTTCAAATTGATTGATGATTCATACTGACTTTAAGGACTTGGAGATATGCCTCCAAAATCACTTGAGTGGCCAATAGTGGTACAGAAATGTCAATCATTTGTAGAAAGAGATTAATACACAAAGAATCGTCTCATTGTTGGGTGTCTAGCATACAACTACATAAGCTTTGTCAAGAGAAGATAAAAGAATGCATACCCTGACGATTCAGAATTATATATGCTGTCCCTTAGACTAGCTATAAATGTCTCCTGCAACTATTGGGTGCAGTCAAGAATGATTGCCAATTGAGAGACATGGAAGTGTTATCCATAGGAGGACTACAAGGTCATTGCTCAACATGAGAACCAGAAAGAAAGAAACCAATATCTTACTCATTATCAACATTTACACCACCTAGCATCTTCAGTGTTACAGTTGCTTCTTTCTCCCATTCCTGCTCTTTTTCATTTGTATTGACAGATACAGGCAAATCTTCAAGTGCCTCTAGTCCATCCTTTCAATAGCCTCCTATTAATTTGATCATTTCTACCAATTGCTTTTCTTCACACAATATACTTATTTGAGCCCATAGATGGTCTTCTCAAGTCCAACATGTCGATTTGAGGACATTGAATGTTTGGGAGGTTTGCACAAGTGTAGCATATATATTCATTTAGGACCAGGCAAGGTATTGGTAGACAAACATACAGTGAATTATCAGTACAAATCCTAGAAGGTTGATATTACAATTTGGATGTCAGAGTGCATTGCTTGTTTCTTGAAAGCACACTGTACTTCTTTGATCTCACCCTTCAAGGGGACAACATGTCCTAAAATCAGCATAACTATTTCTACATCAGGGAAGAACCCCCCATCCATGGTGCACAGTGCTTCTGTGGAATGAGTTAACTGATAACTGTGTGTATACTAGGAGTGATACTCACCATAATCTCTTCACCTCATCAGTGGAGGTATCAAATGCTACTGATATCCTGAGCTGGGTGGCTCCACACAAGTGTGCTTCATGCCTTGGAATGCACAAACCAATGCTTGGGATAATCATAGTGGTGCTAGTATTGTTCAGATGGAAAGATAGGTTCATATCATGTAAACAAGGAAGGTACTGAGTGCAATCCAACACCTTCAAAACTTGGGGAACACTAGGCTTGATGTTGCTGAGTGTCACCAAAAGTGTATCTACTAAATTAGAATCATTGAGCTGTTGCAGAAGTGACACTAGGTACTCCAGTGGTCCTCCAAGTGCCTGTAGTGAGGGGAGATGAATGACAAGAGATTGTGATCATTGAGTGATACTTGAATTAACACACATAGAAATATAAAGAGATTAGATGTGGGTGTGTTGCTGCAAGAACCCCAAAAGTGTATTAACTGAACATTGGCATCCAACTTCAAGACACTGTAGGAGGGGTAAGTCTAGAACCCAAAATAGCATCCTCCACATAGTGGCAGTGAGTCCAGTATCTTCTAGGGCAAGTTCTTTCAGTGGAGAGTTGCAAAGGGTAGACATAGTGAAAGAAATGATGGGAACAGAGAAGATATAGTTACAGTCCAATGAGAAGGACTCTAGTTGGCTAAGCATCATGCAGGAAAACTTTGGAAATGATGTGATGTAGTAGGGGAAGGGATCTGAATGAGCAAAGTAGGAGAGCTCTTTACATCCAGATGCTCTGATGCTATCAAAGAGAGTTGCAGTACTGGATGCTGATAATAGATTACCAAAGCAGGATAGATGAATGGCTGGAACATTGATGCACTGAGGTGACTGAAAAAAGATATGTAGAGCTTTCAAATAGTATTCCTTTGCATTGTGAAGATGGCAGTATATGGTTTGGGGTGGATGAAGTTATATATGTATCTCCACACAATGAGAGCTTCACAGTTCACTTGGTCAACACTCGCCCAGTAACTGTGCTACAGCATAAAGTTGAAAGCAGCAAGAAAACATGGAGTGGCAATGTTCTTCAAAATGATATATACTCTTCTGCATGCCCCAAGTTCTTCAGCATCAAGATGGTCAATGATTTCAAATAGCAGCTCATTTGGAAGTATCAATAAAGACATGATAACACATGTGCTATGGTTGGTGGATTCTACAGAGGGCTGGCATTCTGTGAGAGGCAGAATTGAGGAGCCTCCATCTCTCTCCCACATCAGAGACTAGTATTGGAATCAGAAGCTCTGCTGCAAAGAGAGTGGGTACTGGGTTGGTTTTCTGTAAGGTAGTGATAGGTGGCTTTGTAGATGACAAGTTGTCATCCCCCTCCATCTTCACATGTGTAGTTAGAAATTTTGGATAAAGGAAATAGTAAAGAAACTTATTAGATTGACATCCTGTACAAGAATGGGCACACACTTTGTGGGTGGTAAATCAAATGGGTCTTTACCCCTCTTCTACTTCAGAGGCTGGGGTTGGAGTTAGAATTCAGATGTGAAGAGGGTAAGACACTGGATAAACCTACTATGTTAGCCTACAAGACAGTGACAAGAGTGGGTGGTAAACTATTATCCTCTCTCTACTTTAAATGTGTCATTAGTGATCTTAACAAAAGGAAGTACAGAGAAACTTACTAGATTGACATTCTGTACATGGGTGGGCACACACTTTGTGAGTGGTAAATTGAATGGATCTTCATCCCTCTTCTACTTCAGAAGAAGGCATTAGAGATAGAACTTGGATGCAAAGGGGGGAAGATACTGAACCCTACCATGTTAGCCTATAAGGTGGTAGCAGATAGCTTTGTGGATGGTAAGTTGTCATCTCTCTACTTTAAATGTATAGTTAGAAATTCTGAGTAAAGGAAATAGTAAAGAAACTTATCAGATTGACATCCTGTGCAAGAGTGGGTGCACACTTCATGGGTGGTCAGTCAGATGGGTCTCTGTCCCTCTTCTGTTTTAGAAGCTGTGGTTGAAGTCAGAACCCACATGTAAAGAAGAAAGGTGAGGGTCAAAGTTTACATTCCCATCATCCATTGTAATGATCCAACTAACAGGGGTGGTAGGTCTATCACAGAAGGACTCCATCTCTAGAGAGATAAGGTACTATTCCAAATATCAGTGAAGTTACACTGACTCGAAAAAGTATTCCAATATTTGACTCTAATGCAGTGTGTGAAGCACACTGCAACCACCTGTGAGGGTTTCACTTAGCTTTGGTGGGAATCCACAAAGTACATACTCTTGGCTACATCTTTGGTCTCTGGGTCATGTGATTTGATTCAGTGGCAGCAGAGATATGTCCATTTCAAATCAATAACTGCATTGGAACACTTTTGTCACTTCTGTAAATCTAAGTCAAAACCATGGACATTTGTTCTTGTTTGGTTATATAAACACAAATATATATGTAAATATGATATCTGAGTTTGAAACAATATCCACACCTCTTGACTTTCAACTACTATCATCATGCAATGTCTCTTTGCTACTCAAAAGCACACTATCCTCTCTCAGTTTGATTCTGGCCATTCAGTTTGCTCTATTGTCTCCAGCACAGATATCAGCCTTGCTGCCATATCTAGACTTCACACCAAGGAGTGTTCTACCCTTCAAAAGTCTATTGGAGGTCACCCATCCAAGCTTTCCTCTATCAATATTTGTCATGCTATCCATCTTATCACTTCTGGCAAAGTTGAAAATGCTGTCCAGATCACCCAATCACTCACCACCATCATCAACCAATCCCTCTCTCCTAACACAGTGCACTTCCATTTGAAAAAGACTGGTATGAAAACTATAGTTAAGTCTAAACGCTCTTTTCTCTCTGTCAAGTATCACAAAGCTTGTTTAGACTATATATATGCCCATAAGGATTGGACTCTAGAGGACTAGAAACAGGTGATATGGTCTGATAAGACCAAGATCAATTGCCTTGGGTTATATGAACACAAATCGGTGTAGAAAAGACCTGGAGAAAAGTGTAATGATAGGTTGGTTGTAGGAACTCTCAAGTTTGATGGAGGATCTTGAATGTTGTGGGGCTGTATGACTTGGGATGGGATTGGCTATGCTACCAAGATTGATGGTAGGATAGATGGGGACCTTTACCTTCAAATTTGAAGGATGAACTCTAGGATTCCATTGAGTTCTATGGTCTTAACCCTTCTAATGTTATCTTTCAGCAAGACAATGACTCAAAACATAAGTGCAAAAAGGTCAAGGAATGGCTAGATAAATAGGAGTTTAAGGTTATAGAGTGACCAGCTCAATCTCCTGACCTTAATCCTATAGAACATCTATGGGGTCACCTCAAAAGAATACTTGCTTGATATGAATATCGCCTCAAAGGAATAGAAGAGTTGTAGAGAAGGACTCAAGAGGAATGGGATAAGATACTAGTTGAGGTGTGTCAGGGATTGATTAAGAGTATGTCTAGGAGGGGTGAGGCAGTGGTTAAAGCCAAGGGAGGCTATACCAAGTACTAATATGTATTAAATACCCATTCTGGATCAAAAGTGAAAAAGTGTTCTAAAGCAGTTATTGATTTGAAATAGACATATCTCCACTGCCACTGAACCAAATCACATGACTCAGAGACCACAGATGTAGCCAAGAGTATGTACTTTGTTCATTCTCACCAAAGCCAAGTAAAACCCCCACAGGTGGGTGTAGTGTGCTTCACACACTATATTAGGGTCAAACATTGGAACACTTTTTGGAGTCACTGTATGAATCAGAAGCATGGATCTTACATCATAGTTACAACCATAACAGCTCCAAGAGGCACAAGGCATAGAAGCACCAGAATGGAGGTACCAACAATATGACAACTAGTAGACAGGTTGGAACCCACAACTTTGCTAGCTTTATAATGCAATAGAAATCCAGAGCTGCTGGGATGGCTCAGACTTTATACCTGGATTGGCATAAGTAAGGCTTGAACTTTGAACAATAAGAGTTGTAGCTACAGACTGTTATGTTGAGACATAGACCCTAGTTTATAGCGACCACTCAATAGTAGGTCAACTGACTAAGTTTCTTTGGACTGGTTACTCCTATGAGTCTCAACACTGAGGCACTATTCTCAGTTGTTAGAAACAGTGATGGAGGAGGAGGACTTAGTGGGGTAGAGTTCCCACTTAAGGATCAAGGAGAGACTAGAATCTAGCTGATATTACATAGAACTAGCTTGGAGTTCACAGAAGAGAAGACAGCCTACTTATAGTCCATAAGAGTGGCTATGTGGGAATGGGAACTATGAGCATCATCAGGGAATAGGGATGATGCAAGGAGATAAGGTCTGTAAAGAAGATGGAAATGATGAGAGAAAAGTATAAGGTAAAAGATAAGAGATACTACCATTGGGAAAATATGACAAGGCTATGGAAAGATGTTGATTAGGTAGTAAGGGGTCCGAGGAGATGATCAAAGCTTAAAATATCACATGCTATTGTAAGTGTGTGCCCATGAGAATAGTTCGGTCTGTTTATAGTAGTGAAGGAAAGAGGAGCTAGGAGAAACAAAGAAAAAGATTGTAACACAGACAACACCATAGATATTATGGGGCAACATATTCCTGATAGTAGCTTCAAGTGAACCTCACATGACTTACAAGTCTCTATACCCTCCATAAGGAGACCTGGTTATATTTCCCTTGGCTTCATCATCAACAAAGAACTCATCCTCAAAGGGTCTGTCATCCCAAAAGAGACGGCCATAAGTAGAGTAGGCAGGAGTACATGAACAAGTGCAAGGGATATGAATGCAGTCATGTTGCCAATGACCTAGAGTAGTAGTAAAGCAGTGAGGACAAATGTATTGAGGACAGTTGTGCTTCTAATGGTTGGTACTTCCGCATTTGAAGCAACAGGAGGTCTGATGGGATGTGGATAGTGGTGGTTGCTCTGGTTTATGGATGGTCACTTCAATGATGCATTGGAAGGTGATTCCTTCTGGGACCTGGGGGAAGTAAGCCTCTTGTTTGTCTTGGGGAGTGGATGTGTTGGATGGGGTTGAAGCTGGGGTGGATGGAGGAGGAGTAACGGCTTCTGTGGGTATGTTGTCTGTTCTCTGTTGATTCCTCTCTGTCACTGATGAGGGTAGACCATAGAGTCCTGCTATAATGGTCTTCCAACAAGAGGATCACCTCAGGGTTTGGGAAGAGAGTGCTGACATTATATTGATAGGTGACCTTGATGTAGAGGATGGAGGAGAGGTTGAGGAGCATCTGGGGGGAATGGGAAGGGCCTGGGAGACCACTGGGGGGGATAGTTCTCTGGGAGGAGGTTCTATATGGTGGGGGGTATTGTGAAAATAATAACTCTGATTGTCCATTGAGAGAGAGAGTAGGATGGGGTGAAGTACATGTCTGATGATAGGGAATGGTTGAAGGTTAATTATATCTAGCATTCTCAGGTGCTCGAGGAGATTGAGGATGGAGGTTCAATAGTGTACTAGAGCATGGCCCATAGTTACAAACTGAGAGTCCCTGGTACAAGAGAGTTCAATTCTAGAATGGAGTATGCAAACAGAGGCATAGGAATAGTAAGCTTGTGTTGTGAGGACAAGAGGGGTATTTCTGGTGAACCCATTGGTATGTTCTATCTCTAAGGAGATGACTGGATTGTCTAACAGAGAAGCAATGAGTATGTATCTGGCATACTGAGGGAGTTGAGTAGTAGTAACAGGGATGATTGGGGCATTGTTGATGAAGAGATTGGAGGTGGGCTCAGTAGGGAACTACATAGTTTGGGGAATATTTTTTATGATTGAGTGAGAGTTTTTGGTGGGGATAAGGGAGGTAAAAACTTCTGGGAACTTCTCTTTATATTCAGTGAGTATTTCAGAGGTGTCCTTGGCGATGTTTTCTTCCAGTTCCCATGTTGAATCTGCCCTGGAGTAACCTTCCCACCAGACAAGGAATTTCCATTTAGTTTCGGGGCCTTTGTACATGAGAAGGGAATAGATTTTATATTGTTCCTATCCCTTGATAGTGATTGGGGGTGGTAGAGAGTGGTTAGGGCTGTGTTCGGCTGTTTCAGTGTAGGTAGAGAGGTTGGAAGTATGGGATATATCCTGAATTGTCCAAGTGGAAGGGATTTTTAGTTGATAAGTGATGAGAGATAAGACCTGTGTGACTTTGAAGGGTCCATGTCATTTAGGTGACAGTTTTCGTGGTGGGAGATGGAGGG
Source organism: Bothia castanella (assembly GCA_038089595.1). NCBI lineage: Eukaryota > Fungi > Basidiomycota > Agaricomycetes > Boletales > Boletaceae > Bothia > Bothia castanella. Next base: position 19,068 of record JBBPLB010000129.1, read on the forward strand.
CAAGATTTTAGCCTTCCACCCATATCTTATCTCTGACTTTCTATGGTTTGAACTTAGAGGTGATTTGTTCTCTCATGAGCCTTCTAGCTTTTTCATGCACTTCTAAGGCTTCTCCTCTGGAATGTTCTAGAGAGGAGAGCAAGACTGTAATGTAGGAACAAAGGTTTTGCCCATTTTTGGGTAGAGATGGGGTTGGTAGCCCATTATGAGAGCAAATAGAGTTTGTTGGGTGGTAGAGTGTACTACAGAGTTATGAAAAAACTCAGTGATAGGAAGTAGTTTGGACCATTTATTTGGGTTTCCATCACAGAATATTCTTAAGAAGGTTTCAACTTCCTAATTTACCTGTTTAGTTTCTCCATCAGTCTGGGGGTGATAAGATGTGGAAAGGGCAACCTTGTAGTTGAGGAGTCGTCCTAGTTCTCTAACAAATACAGAGGCAAACTGGGGTCCTCTTTTAGAGATACACTTATCATGTAGTCTGAAGCGTTTGAATACATAATCATGGAAAAGTTGGGCAACTCCTTTTACATCAACAGTTTTTTGGCAAGGGAGGAGAATTACCCCCTTAGTAAGGCCATGGTCAACAACAACCATAAGAGAGTCAAAACCCTTGGAGGGAGGTAAGTTGGTGACTAAGTCAACAGAAACCTGTTGGAATAGACGATGACCTGCACGAAAACATTTCATGCATAGTCAAGTACTATAGTTACCATACTTCTCTCTACATCAATAAACACCTCATGCTATAAGGTATACATCCACTAAGTTTTATGTAAGCAACCCCAATAGTTCATGAGATATGAATATTTCTTTGAAAAGAATGACCTATATGAAAAACATATTGTGCTGAGTCAGAAAGAAGAGCTATGCATTTCCTTTTCTATCAATGGATGGAGTCAACCATGGACTACCATCCTACAAAATTTCTCCTCAATAGCTTTATCCGTTGTAAAGAT
>JBBPLB010000130.1:1976-16111 GCA_038089595.1 Bothia castanella
ACCGACATCCCATCAGCCAACTCTCACCAAGGAATACAAACAGTCGACAACGTACTTGATTGTCCTTTACCGTCAAATAGTTGCCCTTTTCACCCTCTTTGTGTGCGACTTGCATAAAGAAGCCACAACACAGTACTTTCCTAATGTTGATGTACCTCTTTCTCTCGTCCGCGGTTGACAGAAGGGCCACTTCGAAACGCTCCATAGTGCGCTCCAACTGCTGGCGGACGTTCTCGGCTTGAGCAAGTGCACGTGCAGAAAGGTAGTTATTCCATGCCCAGTTCCTCTCTCCCTTGTCTATGTGACATGTGAGCAATCGGTGCGGAAAATCGGTCGGTGCTTACTTTGCATGTAAGAGTTGTACACGTTAAGCAACGTCAAGTGGTCGCCATCGGGAACGGTGAGTAAAGCCTTCGCAGCGTCTGCCTCTTTACGTTGATTATTCGGTCGAAGCCATACGTTTGGTACTGGAATCGAAATAAGGGTACGTTCAGAGCACAAGAACGAACATGAGCCTACCGGACAGCATTGCGGTGATCGTCAGAATCTCATTGCTACATTGGAATTCGGGACTGGATATAAGTATCTTTGAAAGCTGAAAATAACATCACTGAGTGACCACGGGAGCGCACAAATGAGCACGTACCTGGGGATCAAGTGGGAATTCGGCCATAATGCTCCCCGAATCAGTAAGATTGCCATCGTCGTCCAGCGCCTTCAAATGGTTCAGCAGCTCCAGAGCGCGCATAAGTGTTTCTGGTGCGGGCGCATCCACATAGTCAAACCGCACAAGATCCTGGACACGAATGCATGAACGACCACCCAACGACTGTCAGCAAACAATCATACCTTGATTCCCGCCTTGACTAACTCTAACACAGCATTTGCCAAGTTGCTCCTGAGAATTTCCGGATGTGTCTGCTCCTCAAGTTCAGACATGAAGTCCTTCTCGGTGTACAACCTGAAGCATTTTCCAGGACGCGTTCGCCCCGCACGCCCTGCACGCTGCTGAGCGGAAGCCTTCGATATTGGGCTCACCAGTAAACTCTCGACTCGTATGCGAGGGTTATACACCTTTTGTTTAGAAAAGCCGGGATCAACGACGTAAACGATACCGTCAATTGTCAGGGACGTCTCCGCAATATTCGTCGAAACGACTACTTTTCTTCCAGGAGGACCATCGGGTGTCTGAGCTGGAGGAGCAGGGTCGAATATTCGCTGCTGCTGTTGAGGTGGAAGGGACGAGTAGAGTGGGATACAAACGAGAGGACCGACAGAGTCCCGATCTTGGTTGAAAAGCTCGTCAGCCTCAAATTTAATTTTCCGACAAGCATCCTCTATCTCTTCCTCTCCTGTCAGGAAAAGCAAGATATCGCCTGGGTCTTCCGCGCGGTGAATCATCAAAGCCGTCCGAATCGCTGCCTCGACGTAATCTGGCTCTGGCTCCTGCGTATAAAATACTTCGACAGGGTGCGTGCGTCCGGGTACTTTGAACAATGGCGCAGGGGAACCCTCCTTGATGGAGAAATACTTCTGAAACTTGAGCGCATCGAGGGTGGCGGACATGATAATGATTTTGAGGTCAGGACGCTTCTTGGCAAGCGACTTCAAGAGACCCATGAGGATATCGGTGGCCAGGGTTCGTTCGTGAGCCTCATCGAGGATGATGGTCGAATAGCGAGCAAGGTCGGGATCGTTCATGGCTTCTCGAAGAAGCATACCGTCCGTCATGTACTTGAGGAACGTGGTGCCACGCTCAGTCATGTCTTCGAAACGTATCGAGTAACCAACGTGTCGCCCAAGTTGAACTACATCGTGCCACAAGGTACGGCAAACATGAGGGGATATGATCATCCAAGATTAGGGGTAACAACTCACCGTCCATCTCGTCTGCAACACGCTTGGCAACTGACATGGCAGCAACACGTCGTGGCTGCGTACACGCAACAATTTTTCCCTTGATGTGGGGGAGGTCCGAAAACGCGACAAACTGGGGTATTCTATCGACGAAAAGAGACCAGTCTATAAGTTCGCAGTTTAAAAAAGATAGACAAGAATCCCTCGGCCACCAACTTACTGTGTAGTCTTGCCAGATCCGGTCTCACCAACCATGACGATGATCTGGTTCGCGTTGAACTGCAAACATGCCGTCAGTAGTGCTCAACACGAATACGGAATCACATCGGAATGACGGTCATGATACAACTGCAGGTTCGATGTTGACGTACCGTCTTGTAGAATTCGTCCATTTGTGCGAAGACAGGAAGTTTCTTGCGTGCCTCCAATATTTTCTTGTATTGAGAAGTATGCGGAACTTTTGTGAATGGATTTATGTCGTGCTCCTGGAAGCGCAGGGGGAAAGGTCAAATGAACTCGAGGACAAAATAGCTGATTAATCGAACTTACCAGCGCCTTGCGGACTTGATTGGCGGTGACCTTGCGTGGCAGGAAACCAAAGAGCGGCTCGCTGTCAGCACCTTTCGGAGTGCTAGAGCCTGTGCCTCTCTGACTTGGCGGAAGATGCGCGAGGTATGGGTTTTCCTTTTGTTCAGACATGTCTGTGAACGGGAAATGTGGTGGTGACGGTCAACGTCCAAGCCACTCAGAAAATATGCTGACCCCAAGACCTCGTACTGCATGTGACTGTCACATACCTTATGTGGTAAGGCTGTCACGCGCCTGCATGGCGTACTATACAAGGGGCAGCCATGATGGTCTCTTGGGGATAAATCAAAACCACTCAGAAGTATCACAAGCACACGCGGAATTTACATGGCCGCCAGGAAAGAAGGCAAAAGATGCAAAAAAAAAGTTGAAATGCATGCATTAAGGGGGAATCGAACCCCCGGCGGGTCGATGGCAACGACCCAGGTTACCACTACCCCATTAATGCTTGATACATAGCAGTGGAAAGTAGTCAATATAAGAGTCTGTCCTAGCCTTGCAGAGGTAAGACAAACGTAACCGAGTGACACAATCAAACCGCAATGTCGTTCATCTCACGAATAGTTTTCTGCCTCTTCCAGCTCTGGCACTCCCCACTCTCCCCGTCTCTGCCTGGTAGAGCCTGTATGCCTCTCGTAAATGGTCGGGTGATAGCGGTCCAGTCTCACCCCGGCGTGCTTGAACTGCTCGCGCTATTTTTGTAAAATCAGAAGAGGTGAGTTTAATGTATACAGATCGCGTGACGAGAGGTCGTGCAACGAGCAGGCAGAGGCTCACCCTTCTCTACTATTTCACCTACGAACACCTTTGCGAAGCCGGCAACAATTTGAGCAACAGGCTGGGAGACTTGCTGTCCCGTGGTTTGTTGTATTACCTGTGATACACGAGGACTCGTTATCCTGAATCAGAAAACATGTAGACACTGACAAGACCTACCCTTCTGACGGCCTGCTTGGGCAATGCATGCCGTCTGTACGCCTCGAAACGGTCATACTGGGCGGGACTAAAGTTGTCCATCAACACCCTACAAAGTCATAGTTGTTTCAGCGGATACCTTCTCGTTACCGACAGCACATGAGACAGACTTTAGATTATCCTTGCTCTCGCTCTGCCACGACAACTGAGCCGAATAATCATCGTCGGCCATCGCGGGTAAAAGTTCATCCTCTCCCTCCCCATCCTCATCTCCTGCACCAGCCCCGGGTTTCGGAGTGCCTGCGCTGCCTCCTGCTGCAGCAGTGGCACCACTTGCTGCGGTCGCCGTCCCAGGTGGTATCGTAGTCGAGGTAGAAGGTCCAGCTTCATCCCCGCTGTCTATGACGACATCCCCCGCACCCATACTGGGACCGGGGGCTGAAGCATCCGCGAGAGGACTTGCAGATACTGGCGGAGGCACAGCAGCAGACACAGGGACAGGCGTTGGAGGTCCGGCAGCGGACACGGTAGGACTCGTCCATTGCACGGGAGTAAACTGTCCCACGCCGACGACACTTAGTCCAGCAGAGCCCCCCGCTGCGGCATTGCCAGCGTTGGCTTGGTGACTTGCGGGGCCAGAAGTGAGGACAGCGCCCCTTGGTTTCCTGCCGCGTTTTGCGCCTCGCCCGCGGGTCGCTGGTGTTGGTGTCTGGGGAAGGTGCGAGGGCGTGATCTGTATGAACGACGTTGGTGTGTATGGAGTGGTCATGGTCAGGAGTCAAAAGATACAACAAATACGAGTAAACACAACCTAGTATACGCGTCCAGCTTGCGCGTCGATCTTGAACTCATCTACCATCATGGACCACTTTCCTACAAATTGGGGACGCCCCGTAAGACATTCTACCGTCACTTATGGTCCATTCTAATCAGTCGGTTGTGAAAGAGAAACGATGCGATTGACCCATATGGGACCTACCCACTCCACCCAAGACCTAACCATCAGACCAAGGATGCATTCGCGGACAGCGTTCAACACACACAACAACCCATCGTCACTGGAACGAGCGTCCTCGCCATCAAATTCAAAGATGGTATCATGATGGCAGCCGACAACCTCGGTGTGTCCATGTCCTCTATCCAGCATGCGCAAGTATTCTGACAGTGCGTCCAGCATCATATGGCTCGCTTGCACGCTTCAGGGACGTGCAGCGTCTCCAGACCGCCGGAGATTACACCGTTATTGGCGCAAGCGGCGACATGTCCGATTTTCAGTACATCCAACGATTACTCGACCAGCTCGCCGTCGAAGAGATCGCAGCACAGGATGGACATGAGCTCGGCCCGGTAGAGATACACGAGTATCTGTCGCAAGTCATGTACTCGCGGCGCACAAAGCTCGATCCTCTCTGGAATTCGCTCATCATCGGTGGGTTCAAAGATGGGAGGAGGTATGTCGCGACACCACATGGTTTCTTGGAGAGGCTGATGCATGGCTGATTGCAGGTTCTTGTCATTTGTCGATCTACTCGGGACGACATATACGGCTTCGACGATTGCTACCGGGTACGGGGCTTACATCGCACAACCATTACTTCGCAAAGCCGTCGAGGGCTATGAGGATGTGTTGACAGAGGAACAAGCACGAAAAATATTGGAGGACAGCATGCGTGTTCTTTTCTACCGTGACGCTCGAAGTTTAAACAAGGTTCGTCCCGGCACAGAGCGGCGACTCGAAGCGCTTTCTTACCATCTGTCTAGTACCAATTGGCGACTATCACGGCTGCTGGAGTACGGATCACAGATTCATTGCATCTGGAGACATCGTGGAACTTTGCCGAGGGTATCAGGGGGTATGGGGCTCAGACTCAGTAGCAAATATGTTGTACTCTCAATATTACGGTTCGCTCGCTTCGATTGGTACCCAACTCGAATTTGATCAGCCCAGGAGATCAACTACTGCTACTGGTCAACATTGCTGCTCTCACAGGTCAGTGGCTTTCCCGCTTCCCATCAGCGCAAGTCATCCCACATCGCCAACATCGCCTCCAACTGGTTACACGTCCGCACCGGATCTGACCAGCTTGTGATAGGGCGGTGGCAACTCCTGCATCACGCCAGCATCCTGATGCTGGAAGATGATCGCCCCTCCGACATCCTCCTCCGAGCCCGAACGGACGTGATGCACCACCGGTGACGCAGAATGCCACTGCCGCAAATGATTCGTGGGGCGGGCAAACGTGTCTACGTGGGGCCTACGCCCGTGGTGGCGATAGGCATAATTGCCCGGCGGACCGTATGAGCCGTACTCGGGCACACGATGTGGGGAAGGGGACATGGAGCGGTACAGCTCACTCGCAGAGCGCGAGAGCCAGAGTGCGTGTTTGGCGGAGCGTCGTTCTTGGACGGAGGCAGAGCGGGGCAAGGAAACGCCAGCCGCACGCTGTGCTTGGGTGCCTGTGGAAAGGGTCGACGGTGACTGTCCAGGCTGTACGCGTGAACTGGGCTGTGATCGTGGATCGGGTGGAGTGTGTGAGAGAGAATGCGTCCGAGAGCGGGATGGGGGGCGATAAGAGGATGGACCAGCGTGGTTCAACCCCAACGACGTGCCAGACAGATTGGGTTGGGTGCGTGTATCGCGAGAGGAGCCGGGCTGGGACTGCGAAGGCGCGGTTGTAGACCGTGCCGTGGGTGAGTCTGCCCTCGAAGACTCAATCTTCGCGGGAACCCCCTCCCTCTGAACTTCGTGCCTGCCTCTCCCTCCGCCACGCGAGCAATTTCTCGTGGAAATGTTGAGTACAGGGACAGAATTTGTCGTAAATGTACGCGTCGTGTTCGCCGGTGGCACGGTAATCTCAAACGGTCTCGGCAGGGTGTCTTGAGCGTCCAGGAGTTTTTGCCGCCGGAGATACATCACGATAGCATAGATGGTCATCGCCATCATTCCCGCCCCGCCAAGTGAAACGCAGACGGCGACGGCGACAGTACCTCCATAGCTGAGCTTGTCGGTATCCAGGTCCCTACCCAACAGCATATGAGGGTGATCGGGGAAGGTGCGGCGGAACCTGAACCCTCTTGGATGCGAGCCTTCGCGGGAAATAGAGGGAATATCCTTGGGCGGCGCTGGTCGGCATATTAAAAATGCTTCTGGTGAGTCCGCAATGGGCGTATCTTCGGCGTCAGCAATATCAATGATGGAACCCGTCATGCCAGGTACGCCATTCCTAGCCAGTCATGACGTACACGTGGTTGGAAATAAGACACGGACATAAACCGGAGCGACTTACGCATCATTAACGATAACTATCGAGTATGCCAAAAGGTCCACACAATAGAGTGCCTTCTGGTTCAACCATCATGCTACTAGAAATTTACAAGAAAACTTACCAATAGCTTGTTCCGAAGGCTCTCGTCCGCTCGGGTACGAGAGAACAGGTTCTCCGGATAGTACAGTGCCATCGTATACACTGCCTGACTTAACAACCATGATGCTGACCGAGGACGGCAGTCCCCCATCAGAAAAAGACATTTCCCAGGAATCGCATGGTAGGAGGCGGCCAAACGAAGATGTGGCTATTTCGGGCTGGGTCACTTCAAGTGCATCAGGTGACCCGAGCTTGGTCAGGCAATTCTTCGAGCCTGCTACAGAAGGCGAGGTTAGATCTGGAACGGGAGAAAGATAAAAGATGTGCATGAGCGACTCACGAGCTACCGTGTACATTGTTGGAAGAATCCCCAGGGATGCACCAGAGGAGTCCAAAAGCGCAACAAAAAGCCGGGTACCTTGGGGTTCTGTATTGAGCACGTCAATACGCTGAAGGATGATGGCAATCGCACCTGCAGGGTGTTGTATGGTCCAATTCAGATCCGACGGCTCGTGACCGACAAAGGACATCGTAGCCTTTCCTCCAGATTCTAGTGCGAGGACATAATACGACATGTTCCCTGATGAGTGATTGCTCATCTCGGGGGAAAGTGAAATGTTCAATGTCTCGCACTCCGCTAGCTGATTCGGTCCTACTAGCGACTAAGTGAAAAACGTCCGCTTTGCATCAACTATGGATCGTCAAAACATGGGAGCTGGCACAGCATACCTTGTGTCCGCCGCGGAGGCTCCATGTGGGCATATTGTTGTTCAGAGCGCGACAGTGGTGAAAGGATAAGCAAGAAATGACAAATGCCCGCAGGAGTGGTCGAAGTCCCAGGACCATGACCATCGAGGTCACCGAGGAGCCAGGATGGATGAATGCTGGGAGATCAAACTGAACGTAATAAGGGTGGGAGATGTGGAAAGGAGAGAGAGATGATCAACAAGAATAAACGTGGAATGTTGAGGTGCTAGGGACCAGCCCACATCTATTCGACTCGTTCACTGAGAGGCGATATAAGCGCGGCGCGGAAGCCGGGTGTTGCAAGAGACCCATCCAGAATAAATATACTCGATGCTGTTAGAGCGAATGGATGTCGTTCCGGAAACCTGTATAGTTCGCCTCGGGGTCTCTCAAAGAAGTGTTACCAAGATCACTGCCAATCGGGGGCCGTATAGATCACGTAGGGTGTTCTCCACGGGATTGGTGAGCGATAGGGATTCTGACTGGTCTTGGCTCTTGCAGGAACGCAAATGCCCCATGAATAACTGAGAAAACCGGGAGAAAAGACAAACCCAACAAGAATGTTTGGCAAGGAGGAAAATGCCCTTTGGGGAACGAACGGGGGCCAAGTTTGGGACGCATCAACCACAGGAATGTTGATGGATTCAACTCCCGAATCCCGATGCACTGCTCTGCCCATCGTGAGTTGTTTCACGAAAAAGAAGCAGGAAGACTTAGACCGGGAAATTTTTCTTGCGTATTTGACTGTAAGCTGCTAACCAGGGGCAAGAAGCAAGCTGGTGGAAAGCCGTCGGAAAGAAATTCAAACCAGGTGACCAACAAGGCACATTGTGGCTTCACTACTACAGGCTGCTTAGTGACCGAGCCAATTTCGCGTCGTCTGTCTTCCGGCAGGAGTTTCCATGTCAATGTACTGGCTTGTGCGACAGTAGATGTATACAACTGCAGAGTTGATCATCTCTGCACCATCGCATGTCTTCGAGGTAAACATAGCGGGATCAGGCCTTCAGGTCGGATCAACCCTGTAGCTCGATGAGATTCACACCATCATTCTGCGTGCGACTTCCAACAAGGATGTGCCCGAATGCATGGTTTCGTATCAAATGAACCAGCAAACAGCACTGGCTCGCTCGGGCTGGGACGGGGAGGCGGGATATCAGCACTTCTTGAACTGTTGAACGAATGATCAGTAAAACACATTGTCTGTGGAGCACTGTCCATAGTAGCCCCCGTTAGAGTACCATTTGTGGTTTGCTGATTATTATTAAAATTGAACATGAGTGATCGAAAAGTTCAAGCTCAAGAGCGACTTGCTGATGTGATTTCACTGGTTGACCCCGCAATTATACTGCAAACGAGTGGATGACGGGTCGGTGGAGACAGTCGTTGGACACCCGTGTCGTGTCACCCAGCTCAACCGAGTAACTACCCGACCTTCCCCGGCACCTGCTCAGATTCGATAAAAATATTGGTGATGATCCGAGGATGTCTGAATTCTATGAATACCAAGACGTGGCGACCGTGATTTGGGTTGAACCAAAATTACTTGCCAATCACGTTGCGAAACGGTTTGAGGTTTGAGGGAACCTAAACATGTCCGGTGATACGACGGAGGTCTCCATATTCTAGAACTTGAAAAGTCGGCAGCGGGGACTCTTGTTGCAAGAGGCACAAATCTTCGGAGTGGTGGCAGGAGTAAATCCGATCAAGTCCGCCCGAGCCCGATTGCCTATCAAAAGCCCGGGAGAATAATTTTACCCGAGTTAGTTTGTCCTTATCATGGAGGCGCCGAAGGATAAGTATCTGTACTTGCATAGGAGGGTTTCCGCTGCAAAGGACCCTCGGAGCCAAGCACATGACACCCCTTGTCAAACGTTGAGCTAGCAGAGCCGCAAACGACGACTTCCATCTGGTGATGTAGCTCTGCTGTCCCCATGATCCCGGCGCACACGAATATCAAAGGAATGACTCGAGGTTGACAACTACATGCACAGAGAAATAGCGACTGGAGTTGGACCTAGGATAAAAATTTCTCTGTATCGACAACGTCTGCTCCCAAAGCGCGAGCCGATTCATTAGGTCTTGATGCGTTATGCCCGGGGTATCGCGTGAGTATAAACAGATGCTTGACCGTCGCTCTCCACAAGCCATGCACAGGCGCTTGAACACCACTAGGACGAAAACATGCTTCCTCTTGCGGACTGGTATGACCGTCCAATCCACTCACGAATTCGATCCGACACCTACGCGTATTCGAAATCGTGATGGTCTAGGGCACTGCCTCCTTTACCTCTTTTATCTTCGTCAGGCGGCGGTGCCATCTCCGTGAGATCGCCGAGAGGATAGGACCGCATAATACCATTGGTTGGGTGCGTGAAAATTACGGTACTGGTTGCACCACCCGTGGTAGTGATGTTACTCTTGTACGATGCCAAGCCGACACGCACTATAGGCAAGTGTAATGTAAATCACTGGCAGATAGCGTTGCATAAACAGTGCACGAACCAATGATAATGTTGAACGCGATACCCATGATAGGCAATACCATGTCCGTCAAGATCTGTTGGGGATCTGCTTTAGGATAATTAACACCCGGGAAGATCAGGACGTACCATAGCTGCATTATTCTGGCATGCATACGTCTGGAGTCGACATAAATAGTCAGAAGAATGAAAATATACAAGCAAAAGTACACACCAAGAGGAAGGCAAGTAAAGACGAACTGTACAACGCCCCGCTCTCCATCAGAACAATGATGACTGGCCAAAGGCTGGTGCCGACCCTGAATGAAGCACTCTCCGTATTGATTCGCCAGATTCGAACGATGATGAGCACGTTCACGAGGATATTCTGAACCAAGTTGAAACTCAGGAACGAATAGACCCAAATGCTGAGCTCGGTTGTGTATGCCGTCGTGACGGGGTTGTCGAGTACCGATAGCATGCCAATTGTACACACTGCACGGTGATCAGCGTGATACGTGCAATAATCTGAACGTCCAAGCCTACCCAAACTTCCCACCAGTAATGCCAGAGGTACTAGGCAGGGTTGAAGACGATTGTCCCAGACAATGTAGAGCCTGTAGATCTAAGAATTCTCAGCAAGGTGGCAAAATGATGTGCAAGCCATGCTCACAAACATAATATCCCCGAGGAAACCCGTCACTGCCCAAAGCGCTGTACTGGACACCTCCCGCCTACGACACATCTGTACTGGGGACAAACTCCGCGCGGAATCACACGCACCAATCATTTAACTGACCGAAGAACAAAAGAGGGCCATTGGGAGTATCGCCGTGCGTTACAAAGGCTGTGTATATTCGATCCCAGCGGATCCCATAGCTGTAAAAGACGGGGTCATTAGCTCAGACAGAGCTTCAAGTAGGTGAAAAGTGCTAACCAAACAGTAATCAAAGCGAACTGCAAGATTGTTCCGCTAAGAATGACATAATTTATCCGTCCAGCCACCTTCTTGCAGAGAAGTACATAGAGACTCCCTAAGAAGAGGACGAAATATGCACCTAGCAGAAAATCTCACAAGTAGGTAACAACGAACCAACCTCCACATCGAAGGACTCACCATAGAGTAAAGAGAACGTGATCAATCCAGTGAGGAAAGCTGTGGTTACATTGATATTGGGCGGCATTATGAATCCCGCGGTGGAATTGGGGCGCAGAATGAAATCGAAAACACTATCTGATGCTTCTTATGGGGACCGTACAGCTTGATAATCATGCAGTGTGTGGAGTCCCACGGGAGGACAGACCCTGCCGCGCGCAATGGCCAACGGAGATTCCATGGCAAAGCCACGGACACGACTTTGGCGTTCCCTTGGAATGCCGCCAGCCAAGTTCATGGCTATGGCGATGCCATTCGTGGATTCGTTGGCTTTCTACGGGCGAGTCCATGGCACTTCAAACACTGGCACGATATGTTTTTACCTTCTCAACGGTGTACAAGCTTGGGGAGACCTCGCATGGAACGAATTTTGGCCGGACGGGGATCAACAAGTGACGGCATACACGGAAGATGAGTGACCAATGGGAACCATAAGCTTCCGGATCACGGTTTGACGATCCCACAACCTTCTGTCATGCCCGCGTGTTCCGTGGAACGGCCAACCAGTAAGCGAGGGTAGCCGGCAGCCCGAGATAATAGTTGTGCCCATGAAAGTTCTGCAGCCGGCAAGTTGCGCAACGTTCCGTTTCGAAGGGCGAGGGGCGGTAAATCTGTTGTTAGCTGGCTGGCCCCTAGAAAGAAAGCGGAAGGGTAGTCGATACTCACACATACACCTGGGTCTGGAGTATAGCCGTTGAGCAACAAGTCATCATATTATGGCAGGCTGCTCTACTTGGTAATCGTGTTCAAATAGCCACGTGCGCTCGTGGAGAACCAGAAGGCATGAATGGCCATAGCGATGAAAACGAATGGCGCCAAGTTATCAAGGGGTGCACTTTTGGTTGACTTCCTCCACGTGGTACTGCTAGCAGATGCGGCGTTGAGGTAAATAAGTAGCTCAGGTCGCGTAAAGAACCCCTGACTTACGATTTCAAGATGACAAGGTGATAAAGAACCATCTATAAGAGTGGAATTTGAGTGGGAAACCACTGAAACACATATCTCCGTCCACCCTGATAGTCACCATGAGCCTTGACTGGAAAACAGCACTGATATCCGGGGCGTTCGTTGCCCTCGCCGTTCAGCTGTCTCGACAGCAGGCGAATCGGAATCTTCCGCCATCTATTCGTGGAGTCCCCCTTCTGGGAAACACTCTGCAACTGTTCAATCTGACGCATTTGCAGCTGGACGAGTGGAAAAATCAGCATGGTCCGATTTACTCGCTGAATGTGTTGGGTGGCACCATCGTAGTGGTGGCCAATGCAGCTATCGCGTCGGACATCCTTGACAAGATGTCTGCGGCGACTTCTTCTCGACCTGATTGGATCATGGTAAGCGAGCCAACTGGACAAGACTCTTCGAAATGTCACTCAAGCATACGGCAGGCAAGCGAGTTGATGGGAAGAGCCAATCTGCTGTCCACTCAAAAGTACGGGGATAAGTGAGTGCCCGATGCCCGTGGGTTAGTTGATGTTCGTCGCTAAGCAAGTTCGGGTTTCAAGATGGCGTAAGCACCGGCGTGGTGCGCACGAAGCGCTCCATTCCCCACACCACTTCTTCCCTGTACAAGAGCACGAAGCGCTTCTCCTTGTCCGTGACCTTGTCTCGGGTGAATCCAAGGATGATCTCGAGGCGAACTTGCGTCGGACAGCTGCATCCACTATTTGGAGAACAGTGTATGGCGGACCACCTCTGAAAATTTCGGGTGACAAAAATTTGGAAGAAATAAATGATCTCGCGGATCGCTTTTTGGAAGCTCTCAGTCCTGGCGGAGGGATCGTCGACACCATCCCAGCACTAAACTACTTGCCAACCAGCTTGGCACCATTTAAACAGTGGGTCCTACCGGCTTGACGCAAGTACCGCGAATTGATTTCTTTTTACAGATATGCAAACAAATTCTTTGCTCGTGCCGATGCGTTCTTCATGGGCTTAGCTGACGAAGCCATCAAACGCAAGGTCGTTCTTCCACGCAAGCTCTGTGCTGTTCCGGACAACTGAACTGACCATGCTGCAGCTCGTGTCTCATGATCCTTCCAAGCTCAACTTTTGTGCATTATTGAACGATCGAAAAGAAGCCCAGGGTCTTTCGGACGAAGATGTTGCTTGGATCAGTGGTATGATGTTGTAAGTACGTCTGGTTGAACCCTAACCGCGCATTGACAAGCGGCTTTCTAGCCTCGGCGGTGCTGAAACGGTGCGTTGGTTGTACTCCGAATCTGCAGCTGCTCATTCTTGTACAGAGCTCTACGGCGCTGCACTACTTCGTCCTGGCTATGATCCTCAACCCCCATGTTAGTCGCAAAGCCCAAGAGGAACTGGATGCCGAGGTTGGAGATCGACCCCCGACGTTTGGTGATCGTGATCGTCTCCCGTACATCGAGGCAATCGTGAAGGAGGTTTTGCGGTAAACAATTTCTCGCTATGTACACGGCGTGTCCTTACCTGATTCAGATGGCGACCAGTCGTGGCCATTGGCGCACCGCACGTAGCGACTGAGGTATAGATCCTGACTAGATATACCTGCTCTGTGCTGATGTATCCGTCTGCCAGGATGTCACATACCAAGGTTATACCATCCCGAAAGGCGCTATGGTTTTGAACAACCTATGGTTGGTATTTACAACAGCTGCGTGTTGAAAATATTCATTGAACCTGGCAGGTCCATTACGCACGACCCTGCCCTCTTCGATGATCCAGACGCCTTCATACCCGAGCGTTTCTTGGAATCAGAAGATTCGAAACCACAGCAGCCGAACGTGCGGTATGATGATCTTGCCTTTGGATACGGTCGACGAATCTGTGTTGGGCGACATGTCGCCGTGAATTCGCTCTTCATCACCATTGCAACGTTGCTCTGGGCATTCGAGTTCCACAAGGCGCTCGATGACCACGGCAAAGAGATTACGCCACCTGCGATGGAGTTCATCAACACCGGAGGGACCGTTCGCTCCAAACCATTCCCGTTTAGGCTTACCCTACGATCTGGGCGCGTTCCGGACGATTTACTGTAAATATCGGTTTCTCTACTCGGCATGTTGCACC
>JBBPLB010000131.1:0-19748 GCA_038089595.1 Bothia castanella
CGTCGACCCCCAACGCACCAGAAGGCAACCTGCATGCTAAAGCTGTGCACAGAAGCCGGTTAGAAGGGCGCCCTTTGCGCTTCGTGGTTGCCATCAACGGGGGCGCATGGGTGTGCGTATACGCGGAATTCGTCGACGTTGCCAGCGAGCGAGGAAGCCAACTTTTGAGGCTGTCGCGTGGACCAAGGCGAGACAAAGAACTGTTGGCGTGCACCATGACCATGACAGTTCTGCTCAGATGATAGTACTGACGGTCAACGCTGAGGGAATCAGCTCGCCAGTTCGTTTGCCGGACAAGCACGCTATCCTATACTTATCGAAACGCGGTGATGCGGCAGCCATGTCATGTTGCGTGGCGATAATCGATAATCTTGGCGAACACAAAAGCTTTGGCACTGTCAACCACGCCAAGGCTAACACGGGTCAGCATTGAGGACACTCAAGTTCCGACATTCTGCCCCCCCGTTTGGTGTCTGGCTTGATGGTCTTGCGATCAAATGACATTGCATGACGAGATGTGATCCAAAACGTTCATTTGTCCAAACCTTACGTTCAAATGAAATACTTGCTGCGGAATACTTCCACGCAGCTACGCGTAGCAACCGGCAAACAGCTGCTGCGACTCGCATCCAAGTCATTGACAGGCTAAGGAAAAAGACGGAATTCACAACTCATAATGAAATAAAGGAGGTCAGATCATGAGGATTGCAGGACACTAGTCGTGAAGGGTATGGACTCTGGACAAGGAGGAAAATAGAGGAGACAGGTAGCGAGAGGGAGGCGAAACGACATCGGCATTTAGGATAAAGTGGAACGGTCGTCCTAGTAAGTAAGTAGTCTACAAGACCACGCAGTGATGCTTCTTGCTGTTCTTGGGCCGGCTGAGAAGCGCAGCCCGTGTGGCGTACTGGAAGACCTCGCGAACACCCTCTCCCGTTCGTGCTGAGCACTCAAGGTAGTGCTTTGCTCCAATCTTGTTGGACACAGCCATACCCTGTACAACGTCATGGGTAAGCGAGTGACAATAAAATTTCAAGTGTGACAACTCGCCTCCTCGGGGGTGACAGGACGCTGGCTCGTCTTCCTGAGCTCTTCAATCACCCTAGGATCACGTCGAAGGTCCTTCTTGCAGCCCACAAGGATGATAGGCAAACCGGCACAGAAGTGCATGACTTCGGAGATCCACTGAGGCACTTTCAGAAGGGATGGAAACGAGTTAGGAGAGGCAACAGACCTTTTCCTGTACGTTGTCCAACGAGTCCGGAGAGTCAACGGCAAAGCAGATTAGAATGACATGAGAGTCAGGGTAGCTGAGAGGCCGGAGCCGGTCATAGTCTTCTTGACCAGCAGTATCCCATAGCGCCAACTCGACGTGCTTGCCGTCAACTTCAACATCCGCCACGTAGTTCTCGAAGACAGTGGGAACGTAGACCTGGCAAAAAGATGGAAAAGGTGAGAATGCGAGCGAGGAAAGGAGGGAGAATGGTCATACCTCAGGGAACGTTCCTTTGGAGAAAACTATCAACAAACAGGTCTGGTGCTGAAATCAGAACTCGTGTTGGCGACGGGGTGAGAAAGAGAAAGACCTTGCCACAAGCACCATCACCGACGATGACAAGCTTCCTCCTGATTTCAGACATTATGTGAACGTAGAAAGTAGGACGTTGTTCGTAGAGCGGGCGCTGTTGGAGGTGATGGTGTTGAGCGAGACAAGAAGTCGCACGATGATACAAGGCGGTCTTTCAATCGGTCTTTCAATCCCTCACACATCGGGAAGGCTGTGCCACACCTGTGCTATGCCGCCACCCTAAGCTAATATTACATTCCTACACTATATGGCTGTGGTTCGCCAAGAACAAGACCTCCACAGCTCTCGTACTCCCCCTCGGGCCCGTAACTGCCCATCTTGCATATCTGGATTTCGCCCACATTCCAGGTTCCGAAATTCACTCTGACAGGCTGGCGCGTGTCAAGCGCTGCACGTGGTTCCGACAGGAAAGCCTGTGCAGCAGCCAGCAGTGACTTGTACGAAAACGGCTCCCGCACTCTCGCCCTGGGCCTGCGATAGGTAGTATTGAGGATCGTGCAGTGCAGCTAGTGAAAGCGTTGTCATTCACGACAAGAATGAATAAAACACGAGACAAACTTTGAGGGGGCGACGGTCATTTATGAAACCTGCCCTTATAAACGTCTTGTTCACCAGCTCTACCAAGTCGTCAGCAAAACAAGAGAGGTACTGGCAATACTATCGTTTACCACCAACTGCTTGTAGCCGTTGTGCATCCTCATTTTCAAGCGAGGGTCCAAACCACAGGACGTGTGCCTTGTCTAGGTCCCCGCCGTCTGGTGGCATAATGTCCATCAACTCAAGAGGGACTTTAAGACGAGCGCCACACAGCAGTTCCGTGATTTGTGGCTGAAGTGAGGACAATAGTGAAAGCGCCCCCAGGAGGGTCTTTCTTGAATCGTTCACTTGAGCAATGCTAGATTCTTCAGCGTTTTCGAGCGACATCACCCCCAGCGTCAGATGTAGACGACGTGGAGGAATCACGATGGTGCGGTCGAGACCCGGCAATACTGGGTTCGCTTCCAACAATCCGCTCGTAAAGGAAGACACGGCGCTTTGCAGCGAGACATGATGACCCTGAAAGCGATCAGCGGATGGTTTATCGACGATGACAGCGGCAGGGACCCCAAACTGACAATGGGAAGCGATATAACTTTGAAGGAGGTTCAGCTGGTCATTAAGAGGATAGCAGAGGGAGGTGATACTTGCAGTGAGTGAGTGGTGGCCGGGCTGTGTTATTACCTCTACGATTGCCATTGAAATGACGAGGACTGTAGCTGGCCATGGAGGACAACCTGTTCATCCGTCACACGACGTGCGCTCCGTCGGACGATTCTGACCAAAAAGCTGTAAGTGTAGGTACTGAGTTGCTCCCACAGGACTTAGCCTGTTGGTGGTCTCGGATCAAAGTGGCTGTCGCGGATACGGATGTGGCTCAGTCACTAACAATGATGCTGTCCGGGCCCCACTGAACCTGAGATCAATCATGGATGGGAGGGCCAGATGTTACCCTCAATGAGCTCGAGTAACGCGAACAATGTGCTTACATTCTAGCACAGCGTTTATTACAAGGATAACGTCAATCCTCACACGGAAAGTCTAACTTGACAGGGCAAACGACACACCGTCGTTCCTCGCACCCTTTGACAGCTTCTCGAGGTCGCTGTGAGTACACTCCTTTCTGTCGCTTGGTCTGTTCTTGTTCCTTTCCTTCCCTCCTACGCTCATTCCCAGTGACTATCTCGCTCCTTTCTCTCCTTCTTTGATCCGTCTCTAGGCTACCCATTGACCTTGTCAATGAGCTCGGTGCCAACAAAAGTCGACAACGTTGCCTGAACTCACACGCGGTGCTACAACACCGTTCCTACTTTAACTGCATTTCACCCCCTGGATCCGGCCCTAGACTCTCTTGCAACCACTCCGGTTCCTCCCAAGCCCCCTTCCTGTTCCTAACGCTCGAGCTTTTAATGACAGTCCTTCTTAACGCCCACTCCGGGGGAAAAAACAAGGAACGAGCATCATCGGCCGATGAAAATGGTGGGGGCTCTGGGATCCTCCTGAGCATGGAGATGGTTTCGACCAGTTACTACGGCGTGTAAGTCAAACTTCAATGTCTCTTGTGACACGTACCATCGGCTATTCTTCCCAACCCATTATAACACGTCGATGGTCGTATGTCTTGTCCCCTCTTCCCACCATTTTTGGAGATAACACATGGCACTTACTCCACCCCTTCATTCGCAGAGCGTACACTGTCCCCGTGCAGGTGGGATCTTCACAACAAAACCTTGCGTTGCAAGTTGATACAGGCTCTTCAGATCTCGTGAGGCATGACCTCTTTTGTAGTTGTACTCTTCTTGAACCTAAATTATGCAGTGGATTGCGTCGAAATCATGTTCATCAGCCTCGTGCTCTGCGACAAGTGGGCGTCTATATGATCCGAGTTCCTCACAATCAGCAGGCGTTACCTTTACGGTGCAATACCTTTCCGGTTCCGTTGGCGGCCCCATTGTATGGGACCAGGTACAGATTGGAGGATATACCATTCCAAATCAAGCACTAGGTCGGCCAGTTCATTGCGTTTCCTCTACTTATTCCACTCATAAACTTTATAGCTGCAGCAACGACCGTCAACAATGAACCATTATCATACAACTTTGATGGCATTCTCGGTCTTGCCCTCCCTTTAAACTCTTTGATTCAGCAGGTCATTCCCGCGAGCCCGGGCGACGCCCCTGATGGAGCAACCTTTTCCTCCAACCTCTTCTCCCTCACCCCAACCACCGATACACCCTCTCAGCCTTTCTTCTCGCTCACTCTTGCTCGTCCTGGATCCAGCCAACTCCCTTCCGTTCTCGGCATCGGTTGCCACCCTCCCGAAATCATCCCAGATCCTTCAAAGATTCGTTATTCGCCCCTTGTCAGCGAGGAAGTTGGGACACTTTTCTGGAAGACAACCGTCCGTGCGGTTACGGTCTACGTCGATGGTCAAGCGCATCCCATCGCGCTGCAGTCACTATCCGGTGCGCTTGAACCGACCGCCCTCTTGGATTCAGGTGTACCCTTGATAATAACATCCCCCACCCTGGCCAACGGAATTTACGGAGCATTGGGTATTGGTCCTGCCTCTGACGGAAACTGTGCGACCGTTTTGTTTCGTGACTTGACACATTGTTCACACCACCATTCGCAGATTATGTCCCATGTACAACTCCGCTCAACATGACCATCACTCTGGACGGCCAAAATGAGATTCCGCTCCATCCTCTCGACCTGACCACGGAACCTGTCGGACAATCCAGCGCGCAATATTGCACTGGTCTCATACAGACCGATCCTTCGCAGCTCACGGCGTCTTCTGGCATTGGTGACATGATCCTCGGGGTCCCCTTCATGCGCAACGTCTACACCGTCTTGGCATACGAACAGCCCGACGCTCATGGGAATTTCAACAACACCGTTCAATCTGGGACCAACCCGACCCTCGGCTTACTCGGTCTCACCAACGCCACGCAGGCGTTGCAAGAGTTTGACCAAGTTCGCGTGCTCAAGCAGCCCTTGGGCACCGGTTCTCAGCAGAGTGCAAGCGCCGAGAGCAGTGGCCCACAGCTGTCGATCGGTGTCAAAGTGCTCATCGCGCTGGTCGGCTTTTTTGTCCTCTGCGTCGCGTTCTTTGCGTTGCGGTGCTTCTTTGGGCGGAGACGGTGGCGCAAGCCCTTGCGTGCCGTGCGGATGGAAGAGGGGTCGGATCAGAAAAAGGAGTATGGGACGTACCGCAGCACGCGCAAGTCGCGCGCGAGCATCTCGGACGACGACGCGCTGGAATTCGGTGTGCTTAAATCCAGGCTTGATTCCCACACCGCGCTCGACGAGTGTGATCCATGGGACCCACACGCCGGCACGTGGCGCGATACCATCGTCGGCACCGAGGCCGGGGAGTCGACCTCGTTCCGCTCGTCGTATTTCCCCACCGACCTTGCTGATGGGCCAGGTTCGCCGCATATGTCGCCCGAGCTCACGTCGGCATTGTTGGCGGCGCACGACAGGAGCGATTCCCAGACGAGTGATTTGGCAGAGTTTGGGATGCACTTGGGGGGGATGGCGGGGATCGGGACGGCTGTGCGGGGGAGTATCATTGATCCGGAGCTGCAGCTTGGTCGGCCGAGATCCGATAGCGTCAAGTCGACTGCGCCGTTGCGACCGGCTATCTCGTCCTTGCGGTCGTCCTACACCCCCATCAGTGAAGATGTGTCGTGTGACGCGGACCAGGCATTTTGAGTAACTCGTTTCCTGTTTCTTTGGGTTCGTGAGGGACTCGGATGGACTCTTGTGTTTATGCATGGACTCTGTTCGCGCACATATATTCGATATCACATGTATTCTTACGTGGCACAAACTAGTTGCATTACTACCCATACACATATCTTGCGCGTCCGTGGTGAACGGATCGTTGGTAGAGGAAACATCTCATCCTTAGATCTGTTGTATACAGACCCTCGTTCCCATGCTCAATTCCAAGGCTGTGCGGGTTCATGGCTTTTCCATCGCATGTTCGGTTGATGTGGTACACGGGGACATGCTACTACCGAACCTTGTACATTTGCACGACCATCTCGCTCGCCGGCGTATCCGCGCTTTTTCGGACTGAATAATGAATCTCCACATCGAGTTCCCTCGAATTCGTTTTGCTCTTTCTGCAATAAAACGTGCCCGAGACGACCGTGCCTAGGGCGTCGAATGAGATGAAAGAAGCGGGACAAAACAAGATCACGCACCCTCCTCGGCAGAGATGGGGTCCTTGAGCAAAAAGAGCGTCTGCATCCAATGCGTCGGCTGACTCGTCGGACCCGTGCTAAAGCTAATGACGCGCTTTTCCTCGCGTTCTTTCAGGCCCGGGCCGACGCTCGCCCTGCGCTTGGGCGGCGGTTTACCCGCGATGGGCCATACCTCGGCGAGGGTAACGTCGCCGTCTTTGATGAGCCGCGCGGGGACATCGGGTGGTAGACGCTCGGCGGTGGTGGTGAAGAAGGTGTCAAAGTAGAGCACGAAGGCATGGATCTTGGTGCGCATGGGCGAGGTCGAGGTGAGTGTAAATGGGGACGGAAGTTCGAGTTGACGGGGCGTGATGGTTTGGAGATGAAGGTCCTGAGGAATGGTTACGTTACGAATGCGAGAAAGTGGGGACGAAGAG
The DNA here is from genome assembly GCA_038089595.1 of Bothia castanella. Taxonomy (NCBI): domain Eukaryota; kingdom Fungi; phylum Basidiomycota; class Agaricomycetes; order Boletales; family Boletaceae; genus Bothia; species Bothia castanella. The sequence continues at coordinate 6,759 of JBBPLB010000131.1, forward strand.
GTATCTTACTTTGAGTAGGTATGGCTCACTGACGATTGATTCTGGGCCGACGACGTCGATGATGGCATCTTTGCAGATTTCACGCGCCATTTCAGAAAGGTCAAAACCTAATTGTGATCGTGGTTTGTTCAATCTCACTAGGATGCATGGTCAGGAGAAGGCGCACCATACACGTCGTTCCAGAAATCCACCCTGTCTTTCATTATTGTGCTGCCCTCGCAGAGCGCCAGCATCAGCCTGCATTGACTTGGTGCCATGACACCCCCATTCGGACGGAGAAATCTGTCACGTGCATGCAGAACAGAATCGAGCATCGATTCATACAGCAGTGCATAACCCATCCATTCGGATATGATAATGTCGACGTGGTCAACGTCATCGGGTAGACTGATTTCTTCCACCTTTCCATGTATCACGCTAGGAGTCATCAGCGGAGATAAGGTCGACGGGGTGAGGGAGTCAAGGAACCTACGTAATAACGTTCTCTAAACAATTTTCCTGCACAATCTTATTGGCCTTATCAGCGATATCGCTTGCATCGACAGCATAGACATGTTTCGCGCCAGATTTTGCTGCGAATAGAGAAAGAATACCGGTCCCACACCCGACGTCGAGAACGATGGCGTCACGGAACAAGATGGGGTTCGTGAGGATAAATGAGGCGTAGGATGATGTCCGGACTTTATCCTGAATCATTACAGCGTGAATGTCTGGGAGACCACCAGTCGTGTGTCTCAACGTCCCTGTCAGTGTACAACAAAATGATGCGCACCATTGTATCCATAGCTTTGGAAGTAATGCGTATCGTCGTCCCGAGGAGTGTCGTTGGTCGACGGGCCAGGGTCATTTATGATCTCTGCGATGCTGGAGATGTTCAGGTTTTGAGTGACAAGTTTTCGGTAGTCTGACAGGTCGTTTTGTGTCCGAGACAGTTTCTTTTCAAGAATTTGGATGCGTCTGAGGGCACTGGGGAGGTCCACAGGCGGGCTTGAGCTGTGTTCCACAGGGCCATCCTCGCCGTTGTCGGACCAGTCGTCGTCGAGGTCAAATTCTGAATGGTTGCGTAATGCAGCAATGGCGATAGAGCACGAAAGAATTACTCACGAAGCAGCGGATCGTCTTCGATGACGGGAATAAGATAGTCGTCGGAAGTGAAAAGGGAGTCGGCCCCTGTTAGATTGCCAACATCTGTAGGGGTCGGTTTCTGTGCAAAAAAGACACGGTCATCTTTAATGCGAACAAGAGCATCAGCATCACCGGTCTCACATGTTTGCGGATGAAATTGATCAGTCGTATCCGCCGATGAAGGTCCAATTCTGTCGTTGTCAATCGGCATCAATAGACACAATGACCACGACAAAGAGACGCACTCCATTGCTTGCTCGTGGCATCCAGGTCGAATCCATGGGTTGATTTATCGTACGCCAATGCAGCCGCTGCTGTGGGGAATGTCTTGTCGTCGAAGAGCGATCGACAAGGCTGAAGCTGTCCTTGATCGGAAGTCCAGTCTTCAAAGTTGTTATCTTCCTCTGCATAGTCTTCAGAATCTGAGCTTGAAGACGTTTCACGATCGTCCACGTCGTCCTGGGTATCTGGGAGAGCGGCGAAGCGAATACTCATGTTGGTGTTCGGAAGACCGAGTGATGTCAGCTAGCGCCACAAGTAAGAGATATGTACACATTTGACACAAGCAGATCAAGTACACGATAACAATTCAAGGACTACATGAAATCCTCCTCGATTGCCTTGCCGGTCAGCTTGGGAGCATCTGGGTCTTCCTCGACATCGAATAGCAGATCGTACGACCGTGCAGCCTTTTCTTCCTGCCTCTGTTTCGCGAGTTCAGCCTCTTCCTTTTTCTAAAAAACAAGGCGGTAAATCTCATAAAAAACGCGACAAAGGGAACCCACCCTCTGCGCAGCTATCGCTCGCTTCTCTGCATTCTCCTTTTTGATTCGGTCAATCTTTTCCTGCTCGTGATCCACCACCTTTTCGACCTTTGTTTTATTGAGACGGTTGACGATGGGGTTTTCTCGCTTTGCAACGTGGACTGCAAGACTTAGTGGCCTGGATGAGCGGAGACAGGGGTAAACTCACATCTCTTCACCTAGAGCGAATTTGTGAGGTGTGGCACGCGAGCATGGAAATCTATGCCAAACATACCTGCTTGTCGCTATGGAAGGAAACTTGACCGATGGCCATGTCACCTTGTTTCTTGTGCGACAATGTTACGATCCGTTGATCACTACGCAGATTATCCGTACCTTGAGGTTGTCGGCAGGTGTATATATGATTGTCAGATCATCCTTCTTGTTTCCTGCATTGCGGATTAAGGAACAAGAAAGTGGCGATCCGACCGCTTACTTGCCCTCGATCGAGTTTGCCTTTACCAACTGAGCGCAGTCGGTCAAGAGGGCTTGCGGTATCGTTTCCCATGTCATGCCTTCAGGCATGCGGAGGTATACGTGAGCAGAGGAGAGCTTGTCGACGTGGAACCACACGTCCTGAGGCCATGCATATTTGATCAAGTCCTCGTCTGATCTGTGCGAGTGAACGACGGCCTTGCGCACAGGACAAGTAGACACATACTTTCGACCTTGTCCTTGCCCATGTAGATGGTCACTGGTGGGTTCACCGCTAATATCGATTCGTAAGACCTTCAACTATTATGCAACAAAGGTCTACTCACCGGTCGACGTAAAGAAGAGAACCATCTTGGTTGTCGGTTCAAGGTCGTGGGAAGAAGGACTGACAACAAAGGCTGATAGTGTGACCGACTTGACCTCTGACCACCATCTGCGTCGCTAGCTGCGGACTCTACTTCTCTTCTGCGTTGCATCGTATTTCTCATTGTAAGCTCCATTTCACTGCTATTCTGTTCTACGTTCAGAATCGGCGCCAGTCCACACCAAACACAAGAAAAAAAATCCTCCGCCATTAATTCAAACCAAATATGCAACCCGCGCCGAACCGGTCAGGACTTGGTCTGCGTCCACCTTTGCCATCGTATGGCCAAGGCCCCTCAATTTCGGCTCTTGCACAGCAGCAACAAATGATGCATCAGCCTTTTATGCCCCCGCAGAAACAGACGACTCTGTTCGTGGGCTCGATATCTGGCGGGATTACCGATGCGTTTCTGAACCAAATGCTCGCCGTAAGTACCCACCCGATGGCGGTGACTCGTAGCACGTGCTGAACCCGGGATGTTTAGGCATGTGGTCCCGTCAAGTCATTCAAGCGACTCATCACGCCTGCAAATAAACCGCAAGGATTCGGATTTGCAGAATACGAGGATCCAGACTCTGCAATCAGATGCCTGACACTCCTCCAGGGTGTCGAGCTACCAGCGCTTGAGGATGGGTGTGCGAACAAAAAGCTTCTGGTGCGTCCCATCACTCCTGGTCTGATCGTTTCAAGCCTACGGCGCATCCATTTTCACAGATCAAAGCCGACGAAAAGACGAAACTCTTTCTGGATGCCTACTCTGCACAAAAGATGAAGACAGACGTGAGCGCTAATCTTTGATTGTCGTCGTATTCTTACGACTTGCATGGAAACAGACGGATGAGGCCATGATGCAGCAAGCTAAAATTAAGGTCAATCAACTTGTCGAAGAGATCAATCGTACTTCCCAAGACGCAGCTAACAATGGCCTTCTCGACAAGGAGAAATACGTCATACCTCCCCATCTCCATGATCTTCAGGAAGCTGATCTCCCAGAAACCCAACGTGGCCTCGTCATCTCCGAGATCGCACAATTCCGCGAACGGGCCGCGAAGCGCGAGCGAGAAAAAGTACGCGAGGTGCGCGAGAGTATACCGACACTCTTGGCCATGACACCGAGTGGACCAAAGTTGAGGGACTGGGGTAAGCCACAGTCGCAGCAGCCATCTCAATCGACACCTGGAAAGGGTCAACAGGGGAAAGGGCCGCAAGGCTATGGCAAGCCTGTCAGCTTTGTGAAGGCGGAGGATACCGGCGCTGCGACGGGAGTATTGGATGAGCGGAGTAAGGGTTCAAAGACTGACGAGGAAATGGAGAGGGACAGGAAGGATGCCAGAAGGCGAGACGAGGAGGTTTCTTTTAAGGACGTGAGTCTTTCATTCATTCAATACCAAAATGTTACAGATACGTGGATCTTACTGGACACATCTCCACGAATATTGCAGAGAGAACGCCGCTATGAGCCTCGAGAACGAGTTCGTGTATCTGCACTCGAACGATCAATCGCCCGTCAAAATGCCATCAAAGAAGCCGAAGAGCGGGATCGCGTGGAGATGCAAGTTCGGCTCGATGTTTGGGATGACGACGAGAGCGACGAGTTGTTCTACGTTGACAGGTGTGCTGACCCGTTCTTTTTTATCATGTATTCTGTTAATGCGATGATATTGCTAGAGTACGCTGGCGACAATCTCGTGCACGCCGAGTCGCAGCCGAGGAGGCGGCAGATGCTGAATCACGCGCCTACGAAGAGCGTGAAGCCGAGAACCTCCGCATTGAGTCAGAGAAGTTCCTCGCTCGCCAGATGGAAGACATGCAAGCGCTCGCAGAGGAGCAACGTAAAGCTGGCATGCTTCTAGATGATGGTGCACCAGTCAAACTCAATATGTCGATTGCACCTGCGCCGGTGAAAGCCGAGGTCGCGCCAAAGGACGCCAAGGCTGCCGTATTCGGACAAGAGGAAGAGGAGGAGGACGATATCAAGAAGCGAAAGGTGCCATTGGTCAAACTCGATTTCAGTGCTGCAGAAGGCGAAAAGGCGAAGGAGCGACTACAAACGATCAAGGAGTCTGTCCCCCACGACAAGGAAACCTTGTTCAAGGCAAAGGTCAGGTGGGATGGTCTCAACGACGTATGTTCATAATTTTCTTATTTGTGAGTTTTCTAACGCATTTCACCAGAGCATGGTTGACCGCAAGTTCGAGCCACTGGTCAAACGCCTGATGGTTAAATATCTCGGCGAGTTAGAAGACGACGACCTCATCATGTTCGTCCTAGAACATCTCAAAGATCATAAGAGTCCCCCCAAACTCGTGGAAGGCCTAGAACCAGTATGGGCTTCATATTTGTCGTGCAATGTTCCCACTGATCGGGTCTTTTTCAGGTGTTGGAAGAGGAAGCCCAAGAATTCACTATCGGTGTCTGGCGGCAAGTCATCTTTGAAAGCATGGCGTATGGCGAGGGCCTCCTCACAGAGCGCATGATGGTCGATTAGGAGTACTAGGAAGGACTGGACAATTGAACGCATTGGACCCCACGCATCGATACCTTTGCTTTGCTCGTGACAAAGGGGGCAGGTGCGTTGTAGCATTAACATGATGCATGACTGAGATGTACGAGTTTGGGGTGCGGATAGCTGTTTGGTTGTTTTTCTTGTTGCACTTGCAAAGAGAAGACGTGAGCGTAGGCCATACCATTCGTAAGTACACCCTTACATCTCATACACAAATGATACTCTCTTGCATGCAAACGGAACGCATTCGCGTGAACATGCACTGGAGCATTGAGATCGTAATGTTGAGTCATCATACCTTTCACATACTTTGAGCTAATTGACCTCGGCACGTTGATCTGAGCATCGTGCCAAGACGATCTTCTTTGCTCTAAGTTGCTCGACGAGGTGTAGCCGAATATCGTCCATCCTAACAATGAACCTGAGGCTCTCGACGCACCATATCCCGGTTGCCAGCTGGGTACCTGGTACGCTTATCTTGTGTACGATATAAACCAATGTTACCAATATAGTATCGTCTAAGCCGGGTTAGCACTCGTGCTCGGTGATGGCAGACCTTGCGTCACGTGGATGAGTCAAAAGTTGACGCGTTGCAGTTTTAGTTTCGACTCACTCTCCCAGCTTTATCGGGGTGTCTCAGGAACAGTAATGGGACGGACGCTGTCCCAGATCCACTGCGCCGCGAGGTTCTGTCACTTGTATGGGATTTGTTCTCAAACTAGCTCAGAAGTAGCCGAAAGCGGTCTTTCTTCATTTTACCGGGCTTTCACCTGGCTCTCACAGTGTCCAAGACCGTGATGTCGCGTATTGTGTCAATAAAGCGGGCACTTGCTGTACGTTCTAGGATATACTGTACGCCTGACCACATTGACAGTTGAATTGAATTCCTTTCAGTGTTGCCCTTGATTCCGTTGAGAGTTGTCTGGTCATCCCATGAGAGGACGTATAAACAATTGCTCGAGAATACGGAATATGTACCCGAGTGCCATCAAACATATTGGATAGTAAACGAACTAAACCCGCAGTCATTTTCTCAGACTACTCTATTGTTGTGATGGTTATTTTGATGTACGGCTGGTGATGCAGGTCACAAGACCTCGGTTCATAACTGTCGGCCATATCCTTGTCCGTTCGCCCTGACCATAAAATGCGTGTGGGGTCGGCACCTCGTCCTCCCTGCTCGACAGCAGGTTCACCACGACGTGATTTCTAAACTCGTCCAAGTTCCACGCATCCGTTCTCCAGCCCAGATGCTTCGATTCCTGAAGCTGGCCACCCTCACCGGGTTGGCTCGTTATGCACACGCTATACCCCAGGCATCATCGACCGCCCCCGCGACGACGGGCATACCCACAGTGACCATCTCCACATCAGTGGCTAGCCCAACGGTCCCTCTCAGTGCCTTGGTCCCTTCCCAGGCCGCGTTACCCCCCACCCAAAACTGGTGCATCGGCTCCATCTTTTGTCCAGGCGCAGTAAGTCCGCCATCGCGTTTCGCCACAGTCGTGACTGATACCGCTTCGCAACGACCTTAGTTACTTCAAACCGTGAACCTCGCACAGGTCTACAGCGATGCAAAGACGATCGTCGACAAGCCCACGAGCAAATCCGCTCAGCAAGTCCTCGCGGACTTTGCCGCGTTCAACCTCTCGGACGTGACGGAAGGCGATATCGTCAATTTTATGGACACGGATTTCCTTGGGGAGGGTCTCGAGCTCCAGGGTGCGGCGTTGCCCGGGTTCAACGCGAATCCGCCGTTCTTGGGCAACGTTACTGACCCGTTGCTCAACGCGTTTGCGCAGATCGTCAATGGATACTGGACGCAACTCGCGAGGACGGTGAATCATTCTTCGCTTTGCAGCATATACCCCGGCGGAACGTGCGAGAGTACCTTTATCCCGCTGAACTACAGCTTCGTCATTCCTGGTGGACGCTTCCGAGAACAATGTTTGGGAACTTCTTACTGGTGATATGTTCGGGGTGCTAATGTGTTCCTCGTAGATTATTGGGATAGCTACTGGATCATCCAGGGCCTGCTAAAGTCGGAACTTTATGATACCGTCAACGGGACTTTGCAAAACTTTATGGACGAGATACAAGATTTCGGATTCATACCCAACGGTGGTCGTACTTACTGTGAGTGTCCCCTTTTGCTACATAGTCATTTGTGTGGGCTCACATACGTAGACTTGGATCGTTCCCAGCCCCCGCTGTTCGTCCATGTAAGTTCCGAGTATTCTATGATTCTGGATTGAAACTGATCTACGTCAAGATGCTTTCGGACTACGTTACCACTACCGGCGATACCTCGATCCTTGAGCGTGGCTTGCCTAGCGCCGAGGTATGCGTTTTATTCTGTCGGCCCTCTCCATGCGAATGAAGTTCTCTCAGGCCGAACTTGCGTGGTGGACCAACAACAGGACAGTTTCAGTGACGAGTCCATATACCGGCCAGACTTACTCTATGGCCCACTACGCAGTCAATAACAGCGCGCCACGCCCAGAGTCTTATATCGAAGATTACCAGACTGTTAATGACCCCACACTCCAGACACCTCTGACCGCCGCCCAGGCTGCTGACTTGTACAGTGAGCTCGCCTCTGGAGCTGAGACTGGATGGGACTACAGCTCCCGGTTCCAGATGGTCCCGCAACTTGGTAATCCCGGTCTCCGTACGCTGAATGTCAAGAACCATCTTCCCGTTTGTCTCAACAGCATACGCTGTGAGTAACGTTGTTGGCCTTCGTCGCACTAAACGGCTGACTTGCTTTAGACAAGGCGCATGTCCTTCTGGCTGATCTTTACGGAAACACGAACGCGACGGCTGCTGCCAATCACCTCCAAATCGCCGCCGGGATCCGTGCTGGGATCCTGGACCTCATGTGGGATTCTTCTAAGCTTGCGTTCTATGACTTTAACCTTACTTCCAACTCACGAAACTCCATCTTCACGGCTGCGACATTCTACCCTGTATGGAACGGCATCATCCCTGACGAGGTCCTCGCTTCTCAGGAGAACGCGTTCGGTTACTTCGCCTCTGTGAACATGGTTATGAACAAGTACAATGGTACATTCCCTGTTACCTTTGTTGACTGGACTGGGTTGCAATGGTAAGCGATAACGTTTTTGATTCATGGAAGTCTTTGCTTACGCGTTCCCTCAGGGATGCACCGAATGCTTGGCCTCCTCACCAATATATCATCATTTCCGCTCTGGAGGCGTTGCCTTCCAACCTGACGACAAACCCTCTCCCCACTCCTGGCTCGGGACAATCGACATACGACCTAGTCCCCCCTGGTCAGATCAATTTTACAGAGGCTCAGCTCCCTGGGCAATCGTACCATAACGGTTTTAGTGTAAACGTTACAGCAACAGGTCCCGCTGCCGATGTCAATCGGTTGAGCGGTACTGTCGTGAACGGTGGAAATGCTACCACTGGTGAGGGTTGGGCGGCTACTTTGGTACGTGAGATGGCAAACAGGTACTTTACGAGCGTTTTGTGCAGCTGGTGAGCACCCTACCTCTTCTTTACTTGGCGATTTGTCACATCTTTTGTAGGCATGCTACTGGAGGGTCTATCCCGGGCATGCTGCCCCAGCTGCCTGCTGCACAACTCAATCTTACGGGTAGTATCGGCAACACGGGCAACGTGCGTCGTCGTGATATATATGTTGGTCTTGCCGACTGATGATCCGGTTCCAGATGTACGAAAAGTTCTCTAATCTCAATGTCGATTCTTCTGGAGGGGGCGGTGAATACACCGTCCAAGCGGGTTTCGGTTGGACGAACGGCGTCGTGCTGTGGGTTGCGGCCAACTATGGAAAGTTGCTCGTCGCACCACAGTGTCCCCCGCTGGTTGCTACCGTGACGAGTTCGAGCGGTGCTATGGGCGTGAGAGCGTCCTCGTTCTCGGTGGAAGGCATGGCACTTGCCGTACTTGTGTCGCTCATTGGAGCGTACTTGTAAAAACATTGGGTGGAAAGTGTAGCTGTAGTAGCAATGCTTAGCCAGTCTTAGATCTTCAAGGTGTTCGTAGCCGTGGCATGCCTTGTTCTAGATTTGAATTGATGCATCTCAGCTGGGATGAAGGCCAGTGAGAAACGCCTATGCCCGGGTCTGATATGGTACATGACGGGGACAGTGATAGTGTTGCGTGGCTGGGGGAAAATAGCAAATATATTGGTATAGCATACTATATCACAGCTAACGTTACAGCGGGCTTCAATAAAATGCATTTCGAACTTTCTGCTTTCGGAGACAGCCAGACAAGGACACCTATGGCGACGACTATCACTGCGTCTTCCCTCCCTGCGCTTGACTCTCTTCGCATCAAGAATTTGAACCTGAGCGAGTTCCCTAACTGGTTCAGCGCTTATAGTATTATTCTGCGAGCGGAATAGCCTGAGCAAGCTGTCAAGCGGCAGGATCGGAGGAGACTGATAGAGACTGATTGGCAGACCGCCTCGGTGAGTCGATGCACCGTTCCTGAAACCCGCTTGACTGACAGTCGTGAAGGGCTGGATCCTGGCCGTTACAGAGCCTCTGGAGGAACCAAGGGAGGTGCTACATTGATGGCACCCGACTTGCAGGCCTCCGACGCGGAACGGCTCCGAAACCTGGAGCCACTCCACGTACGGTGTCGAGGCTGCCAGGGGCAGCCGTCGTTCTCGCCCATTTGGGGACGCGAGGCAAGCCGTCATGCTGCACATCGTCAGACAACCTCACGGAGCGCATGCGCACGCGTATACTCACTCGGAGTTGGGGAACAGCGTAAGCACACTGATGTCGAGACGAAGCAGCTGAGGAAGATGCTGTAGGAGGTCCAGTCTTTTATCTCTACGCCTGTGTATTGTTCTCTCAGACGGTATCCAATTTTTCAACGGGACGAGCAAGCTCAGGCTGAAGCTGTGGTCGAACGCACGATTGAAGACAGCATTTCTCAAATCAATCGGAAACATGCCGAGACCGAGGAGCACGAGACAAACCTGAAAAAGAGGACGTTCTTGAAAGCATTCAAGGTAGTTTGAAGGGTGCGTCGTACATGCGAGTACTGTTTTTCGTGTAACGTGACTGATGGTTTACAGACACAAAGACAAGGCCCAGGGGATCCACGACCAAATCGAGGCCTAGCAGAAAGAGCTACAGCCGTGGTGCTGCCGTCTTCAAGGATGTGGTGAAGAATGCGCAGGACGACCCTGAGCAGCAGCAAGCAACGCAGAAGGACATGCAGAGTCACGCGGAGAAGTTCCAAGTGAGTAGTTTGCGTGATGCTGGTCGGGAGTATGTTACACTTAGGACCCAGTAAATCGCAAGTCAGCACCGGACCACGATGAAAGCGTCGGAGAGTTCTAGGGACACATAATGTAGTCACATTGTCCGAGACATATGGTCAGCCTGGGTTGACAATTGGATGTCGGACACGGTAAACCTGTGGCGGGCCTGGGTGGCGGTTTCAGAGTGAATTCATACTTAATGGATTGATCCAGAGCGAAACCTAATGAATCTATATAGAGCACAACCAGCACAGCCACCAGTAGTGTGACCATCAATGAATTCAGAGTATCACTATCAAAGGTATGACTAAACATGACATGCCAGTGGATGGGGCCACCATCCATCAGAGGACAACAACCTCATCATTGTCATCATCATTAAGAGTTGACTAGCACAGCCACATGAGTATGACACACCAGCAGATGGCACCACCCAGAACATAAGTTACTAGAGTACAACCACCACTCACACAACCTCATTATCATCATCATCACCACCACCATCCATCAGAGGACATGACCTAATGATCATTGTTATCAAGAGTGTCAGTAGCACTGACCTGTACAAAAATCATATCATGCTGAGTCAGTAAACAACACCACACAACCACTACACTACCAATCAATAGTCCATACTATGACCTAATACTCTACCAAGTTTTGTAATATTTGACTAAGCCATTCTAGAGATATGAATTTTTCATTGAGCATTCATTTTGATAGAATCTTAGTACTACTGTAGCTAGTTAATTAGTGCTAATCATGTAAACTGGCCTAAGATAAGAGCTTCAGATCATGTGATCAAAATCACATGATCCTTGTTATATAATCATTGTCTTGCCTGGACTGCACAGCCTCCCAGGAACAAGAACAGATCTAAGTTTCATAGAACTCAATGTGATGACCATTCAATCAATTTCAAATGATTGCATTGGGAATTTGAAATACCACATCACCAGTAACTATGGAGACCAAGGCAGTGATTAATCTCCTTCATTTCCAATTCCCCATTCATTCCTGTGCCATTGCTGTGTCAATGAATTTGATATTCATGAAATGAATGAAAAGCATTGCCATAACCTTGTCATAGCCTTGTCATAGACTTGTCAGGGATTCCATACAGAGCATGGGGGAATTATAATTACAAATGTCAGACAATAAATTGGAGAAAATAAAGTTAAGAGATTGTAGATAGACCTATTGGGATGTCCCAAATCAAATTTCTAAGAAAACGGCGGACAGAATAATTTATTATAAGTAATATAGTGATAGTGAGGTCAAGATGTCATATCATGTCAGAAAAAAATCTAATCATCTTGAAACCTTCTCCATTGTATTCAGAGGGTTTAAAAACCCCTAGGAACACACTTTCTACCCTGCTGACATGAAGATCTGATTTATTTGAAGCGATAAAAGGGCTAGGTAGGTATAGATGGTAGATACCAATGAAAAAATATATAGGAGCACTACTAATGGTCATATCACAGTCTATAGATGTTATATACATTGGGAAAATACGATTTGAACAGCTGCCCAGTGATACTGATTTATTTGGAGCAATAGTAGAGGATAGATAAAGATTAGTAGAGGATGTCGATGAAAAAAAATATAGAAGCACTGACAATGGTTATATCACAGTCTATAGATGTTATGAGACTGTTTTGACCATCCCTAGGGAAGATTTAAACCCTAAACTGAGTGATATAATTTCCTTTTTGGGATGCTAGGGTTTCCAATAAGGAAACCCCCTATTACCTTTTAAATTTCATTTTAATGCTATCTACTTGGCTGGGTGATAAAGGGATAATCATATTGTGTGATGTAATGAATTACAGTACATAGTGACGCAGCATGGGCGTCCTGGACGCCCGTGGTGTGATGCAGCTCAATTGTGCATAGCATAATGTGCACACATCATGTGATGGGTTACACTGCATGCTGCATGGGCGTCCTGGACGCCCGTGGTGTGGTGCGGCTCAATTGTGCATAGTATAATGTGCACACATCACATGATGGGTTACTGCATGCTGCATGGGCGTCCTGGACGCCCATGGTGTGGTGCAGCTCAATTGTGCATAGCATAATGTGCACACATCACGTGATGAGTTACACTGCATGCTGCATGGGCGTCCAGGACGCCCGTGGTGTGGTGGTTGCCTGCAACATGATGCTATTCACACTGCTCACAGCACGGGCATCCTGGACGCCCGTATGGCAAGCTCTGACACACTGTGGATAGTAAAGGCAATTAAATACAGTGTAAAATGCAGTGTATTCTGCTAGGGAATTTCAATGTATAATTGTAATGAATATCTAGGATAAGGTAATGCATTTGAGTGGTTGTGTGGCGAACATTCGGTGCAAAAATACACTGATCCGGCATTTACTGCCTCTGAATTTTATTGTATTTTTGCACTGAATTTTGGTGATCAACAGTGCAAAATTATCATATCATAGAGTCAGATTGTGACAAGGAAGGGAATTG
>JBBPLB010000133.1:6925-18297 GCA_038089595.1 Bothia castanella
TGAATTACAACGTGGGTCAAAGAGACTGACCGATTGATCAGGGTGTCCCGGTGGGCAAAGTTCTAAAGCTTCTTGGTCAAGGGTAATGACCTCCTCGATCACATGATTTGTTCTGCCCCCCTGGTCGAACTTGCCGAAAAGTGGTTTTGTCCGTGGGCATAACTGTCGAGCTGAATGATATGCATGATTAATTTGAGTTGTTACTCTGCATACAGCTGGCAGTGGCAAGAAGTAAGCACCTTTCGAATTCATACTAGGCCCACTACAGATAGTTCAACAATGTCGCCGTTCAACGCGAAGGTTTGAGGCTGTGTGGGCTAAGCTGAGGCGAAAAAGGACCCTAGCTACAACTACAGTACAGTAGTACCATATAGTGATAATGTCAGCAAAATGGGACAAGGAAATTTGTAATGACCATAGTATACAAGCGTGAATACCTAATATGAGGCTAACCGTATCATCATACATCGAACTCCCTTGACTAGTACCATATCTCTCTCCAGGACTGTAAACGGGCCGGATAGACGACCCCAAGGGTTGTTCACGTAGCCAAGCCTGTTTGGGTGACCGTCGGTGGTGAACTGTGCAACGCCCTCGCATCCTGCGATTTCCGTGTCGACATCGCTGCATATCGTCGCTGGAAACGTGCCAACAGAGCATTGCACAAATTGCTCAAATAGCCGGGTTTCTCCGGGCAGCTATTGGGGGTGATCCGTACAGCCTTTTCGAGCCACTCGATGGCTCGGTCAAGGTCACTGGCGTCGTGGCGCAGCCGAAAGCGTCTCAGCAACGCGAGACTGAGGTTGTTGAACCTGATGGGCCGGTCGAAATAGGTTTCGGGAGGCTCTTGAGCAGCGATGTTTAATGTCGAGATTAGCTCATCGAGCTTGGCCAAGTCGTCGGTGTCCCTGAGTTTGAGGCGTTCATAAGACTGTTGCAGAAGGATCGTTGCTCGACGCTCATGGGTGCCTTCACGGCATATATCCATGAGCTCATCTACGAGCCTTTGTAGTTCGTCGTTGGATGCATCATATCCCACAGCTCCGTAGTGATAGAGAAGAGCTTGGGACAGATATAGCAATGTCGCTGGGCGGTCTGGGTGGCTATCGCGCAACTTGAGTGCTTCCCGATAACGGGAGGTAGACAGATTGAAGTCTGATAATACACCGTGGGACTGATAGGCAATAAAGTTCGCCGCGGCGAGGTTAGATAGGGCAGCGCCCCGATATGCATTTCCATCAGGACAAAGTTTTAAAACACGCTCGAAATGGGCAATAGATGATTCGAGATCTGTTTCATAGTGGTCTTTGAGGTAGCGAAGGAGAGTATCATGCCCCAGGTCAGTTGCATTTGCGTGCTCTGAAGACTCTTCCGGGTTTAGCTAAAGCGAGGCTCATTAGGGGACACATCTATCCTGAGCCATGATATTCCACTTACGCTACCATTGACTTGACCAGAGGCAAGTATCCCATGGTTACAATGCCACTCTTGCGCAGCAATAAGAAGCGAGGAACAAGGCGATACCACTTCTCCCTCTCTTTCAGGGAACGTGGTTGCTAGGTAATATTGAGTACTTCTAGCACGGAAGCATGACACTGATTCTTACGGCCAGTTTGGTCGAGCAAATTGCCCACACTTGTTTCTAATGTGCGGAGGAGCTCCCCTTTTCCCAGCATCGGGGAAAACTCGAAAGACGCATAAACTGCCAATTGGATTATGGCAGACCGATCAGATGGTCTGCAGAGTTGTTATTTCATATACTCACGAGCACAGCTTGAGAATACCGCACAGTTCAATTTGGTCATCCCAGTGAATAACGCAATCATTCACTGGTGCGGGCTTATTTTGGGTTCGCCTGGTAGCACCACGGAATTCAACCTGAACATAGAATCCAATGGGAATGCGTCCAAGACCGACAGTAATATTTTCAGCCCGGATGTCTGTAGGAAAATGGTCAACCTTCAGGAGAAAAAAAGTCAAAGTTACATACGTGTGATAACAACTTGCGTATTCTCAGTTGCAGGAATTGGCTGCAAGGACTTCAATATAGAATGTGTTCCGCTGGCGTCTTTCCTGTCAATGCAGCTTGGTGAACAAGCAAAGTATCAGTAGCCGAAGACCTACGTTTGGCTTCGTAGATAAACGGTATCTAAGAAAATTGAGCAGCAATTAATGATGCAGCGACAAAAAAAACATGCCATGGTCAGTGTAAGATACGTATTCCCTTGCTAGAAACTCCCAGAGTGGGCCTTCTTGCATCAGATTCGAATGCGTCAATCCTTTCTAATGAAAAGTCAGCATCTGAATTGAAATTCCGAGACAGATTAACATACCCTTTCTAGCATGTGTATCCAGTCATTGTCATGGGTAATGGCCACATTGGCTTCGGGATTCTGTCCAAAACTCAGCATACTCTGATATCCGTGAGTTTACTGCACAAACCTTGTCTAACAGGTAACGGTTGATGAGGTCCGAGGGATGCAAAGGCTGTACGATGGGTTATTCCTTGTAGATGTGGTACCTTAAGAGACTACACCGACCTGAGATAAGGGCGGGTGGTGCTCAACAGCTGTGCTCGTCAGTATTGTTTATATCCATGACATGACAAAATGACTCACTAGCAATACGAGGTAACCAAGCTGGAGACATCGCAAACATGCTTGCTACTAGTGCGAGAAATATCACAATCCATGACGTGGGAGTGCTTTGGACTTGCTCGACCACCGCTAACTGAGTCCCGGGAGGTCGTCTCACCGACACTTTGAACCCCTTTATGATGATCGTCTGGTTCTCATAGTTGTTATTTTCGGGTCCAGGTCGAAAATCCACCTCAAATGTGTACTTCCAACTGTACGTCCCGTTGTCTTGTCGGTCTACATAAATATCCCCACCGGGTCGACCCTTGTTGAATGATCCAAGGGTCCAAGAGCGCGTTTTGTACACGCCGGTAATGAGGTAGAGGGAGTCGTGGCGAGTAAGGTTGCACCATGAAAGTGCATGTTTCGTCGCTACCCGCTGAAACGCCTCCAATATCTCTGGTTCCTGGAGCTCCGAGAGTTTTGCACCAGATGGGAGAACAAGGATGGCACCTGAATTGGCGGTCGTAGTGAATTTGTAAGTCGCACTTGGGCACCAATGTCAGATTTTGAATGATACAAGACTAATACGAATTACCTGGTCTCCTTCGCCTGACATTCGACACCAGCCATGAACAGCTGGTTGGCAAAAAGTGCCTCAGGGCAGCTAACCGGGTTGCTGATCTGGATAGGCTCGTATAGAGGAACACCGCATTTATGAAGCTCATCGGGGAGGGGAAAACATATATTAAAGAGGGGGCGGAATTCACCATAGGTGTTGACATAGCCGACGTCCCCGATCTGGAAGCCCTCCTTTGCGTAGGGTTCGCCGAGTTTACTGTTTGGCTCAGGGATGCGCAGAGGGTACCCACGATCCGATTTGAGGTTGGCTACATATACATCTTGCAATGGAGGAGGGTTGCTCATCTGGAGCGTCGTGGTAGCACAACTCCAAGCCGTTCGCTCAAACGCCTGCTGCCCATTACATAATCGACTCAACGGCCGGGGCCTCTCCGGCCTGCACTTTGAACTTATCTTAGGCTAAGTAGCGGCCCATCGCACGCGACCGTATAGGCTACTGCTACGCCGCCATCTTTTCACAAACTCGTTTTTTGACTCATATCATTTTGAGTATGAGCAATAATCTGGGGCGACACTCGCTGGCAAGGTGCTATCTGTACAAGTCATCGTATTCGCACAGTGATGCACGTCAATGATGGGGCCACGTGTGGATAACTTGCAGCGTGGGTTTGGGTTCCTGTGGCCCGCGCTTGTGGGCAGTGGCAGAGGCTCTGAGCGACTGTATTATCGATTGTTCATCGTATTGAAAAGTCGGGTGCTGGTCGCGCAACTTGCTGGTCAGGTGTGACGAGACGGCAGGTGTTATTCGCGATAACGGACGAAGTGTACAGTATCGTACGAGGTAGCTACGAAATCCTGTGTAGTATTAGTAAGCGAGTACTGGAGCGAACGATCCACATTCCAACACATCATAGCAAGGTTTCAACAAACATTGGCGACCTGGAATACTGTCAAGATACACGTCAAGTACTGTAACAAGCACACTGAGCCGAATGTCGGAATGCTACGATGCGGTACCGGTGTGTTTGGTTGATCTTGCCACTCCCGTTTTGATCTCAGTCCCCCAAATCCTTCAGTGGCAGGCTTGGGAGAGTAAACCAGTCGAGGTTAACCAGCGCGCATTGATTTCGAAAGTTCTTGCACGCTATCCGGGCGAGTTTACCTGTAAGAATAGTCTTCGTTCTATTAGAAAGTTCTAAGTGGCGTATAAATTTTGATCGTGTCAGTGTTCCGAGAACTTCTCCAGAACTCCGACGATGCTCATTCTTCCAATGTGGAGATCCACTTTAGCACCGCTACATCAAGGCTACCGCCACCTGATCCAAAGTCCTCTGATGTAAGAGAGCATGGTCCCTTATCCCTAGCGTTGTCACCTTGATTTTTCCTCACCAAGGTTGTCCGATGGATCTTCAAGAACGATGGGAAACCGTTCGAGGAGCGGGATTGGACCAGACTTGCAAGGATTGGTACGTGCCTTACTTCTCTCTGTGCATTTCCGTTGATGCAATTGTTCCATTCAGCTGAGGGAAACCCTGACCCAGCGAAGGTCGGCGCGTTTGGTGTTGGTGAGCCAGCTACCACGTTCCGCTCATGAAGTGGCCAAACAAAGTTCTCCGGCAGGTTTTTACAGCTTATTTTCTGTGACCGATTCCCCGTATGTGTCGTCTGGGGGTACGTAATATTTGTCGTTCGATATGAAGCCTAAGCAAAGATGGTTGTAGGACATGGGATGCAGTTCTACTGGAAGGACGGTGGGGATCAGGTATGGGAACCGCAGGTTTCAGTACACTACTCTCACCTTAGCACAGTTACATGCCCGCCAAGGAGATCTGCCTACGGAAGGAACACTGTCTGCATGGACAGAATTCGTCATTCCGCTGCGGGAGCCTTGTCAGATGCCTTCCCACGCAGATTTTATGCGATTCCTTGCGACGTCAATTACTTTCATGGCGAATCTAAAGGAAGTGAGAGTCTTCTTAAATGAGTATCGCATTGGGCGCATCACAAAGGTCCCTGGGCCCTCTGAAAGTGTCGAGCTTCCTATTGTGTTGGAACACACTAGTCCCGAGAAGATGATGGTTGTGGATGGGATCCAACGTCATCGTAAGTCTCGTTTGGGCTGTAAGTCACACCTGCTGACTTGGTTTCAAACTAGATTTCACAATCCATGCTGAAGTTTCGATAATAAGTCAGGAATCATCATCAGCGGACGTTCCAGAATCAAGCAATAAATGCAAGTCAATCACTACCTCAGCTCGAAACTCCCTCCCTCATTTGCAGATCGAATATCCTACAGGTCTTTGCACCGCTGAACTACATCTAACTGTGTTCACAGCGGAAGTGGACGTCAAGGTGGACGAGAAACTCTCGAAAGAACTACGTCGCTGTACAGCCAAGGAGCCACCTTCACGAGTCAAGTATAGCCTGGTATACGTGGGTTTTCGGTTCAGTTACCCGGTCAGGCATTAACGTGTCAGTTGCGTCTAGACTGGGAAAGACGAGTATGATCAATGCTTAGCGGGTCAAGAGAATCAGCGTCTTATGTCTATATTCCAAGGACTTCGTGCCGATTTGGAAGAGTTCGTGATCTCGGTGTCAACCACAA
Source organism: Bothia castanella (assembly GCA_038089595.1). Classification (NCBI taxonomy): domain Eukaryota; kingdom Fungi; phylum Basidiomycota; class Agaricomycetes; order Boletales; family Boletaceae; genus Bothia; species Bothia castanella. The sequence goes on from JBBPLB010000133.1 coordinate 12,689, forward strand.
ACATTTTGACTGATCTAGAACTACTAGAGCATTACATCCGAGGATCTTCATTGTTTGTGCACCTTTCTCTGGGGTCTCTCCCTGATTCACTGATGTCGTTTCCAGGGTCATTCCACCAGCCAGACGACAGGTATCGGCGGCCACATGGAAGCACCATTTATTCCCACCGTCGAACGTGAATCGATAGATCTAGTGTAAGCTATTTCACTAACACTGTAAGCGCAATTACTCACCACAACGTACAAGTGAAAAGAACGTTGCCAGTACGTGTCACGATTTATTCCCAGGCGATGAATCCTGAATCTCTGTGACTTTTGTAGTCTGGAACAATGAATTATTGTATGTCGGAGGATTCCTGTGCCGTGCTGTCTACGAGTTGGAGCTCTCTGCCATTCAGACTGCATGGGAGAGGGTAATTCAACCCAGCAACACCTCTAATTCCCGACCATCACTGGAGTCTCAAGGCGAGCTGCGCAAACGCTTCATCCATATTCTTAAATTTTTCACCTTTCACCATACCACACCATCAGTAAAGGTTGCGCAGCAGCTACGAACCTCGTTTTATCAATGTTCTACTTTACCTCTACGGTTTCTCTCTTCCGTTGGTGTACGCAACGCATCAAATATCAGGATGTTCGATCCGCTCTGCGACAAGTTCCTGAAGCATGTGCCCATGCTTTTACCAGACGTCGCCCCTATAGGGGAGGTCATCATTAAGGCGCTACCAGATGAACACAAAATGCGAATAATAGCACTCTCGGATGTTTTACAGGATCTGCACGAGCATACTCTTGATGAAGAGGAGCTTGTTGCCTGTCTCCAGTGGCAAGTACAACATAGCTCAACCCCTGGTGTGACCGAGTTGTTACAGGTGGCTTGCTTCCGCAGTGCCGATGGAACAACTATCAAATTGTCATCTATACACAACTTCGTCGATTCCGATGGTCTAGGAGCTCATATCCCCCCAAATGGGCCGCTACCTCCCTCTCTCATATCACCCAGAATTACTAAACACTTCCCCCCTAAGGCCCTTTCAACTTTTGGTTGGAGACCGTTCACGGTCGTCGACTGGCTAAAATACATCTGTGATCCCGGGTTCAGATCAGCCAATGCGGAACACGACTTCCTCCGATCGGTTCAATGGGCTGAGTGCGTGTTGCATTCCGTTTCCTTAGCATGGCCATCCTCGGAAGAGATTCGCCTTTTGGCCAAGTCGGCGTTCACGAACATGAAGTGCATTCCGGTAATGCATAACTTATGTAACCCGGAAGATACATATCTTCCCGGTTTAAACATCCCTGAAATCGATGATCTGCATCTCCCAATAGTCCAGCTTCCTTCCGGCCGTGGAATCAGTGCGCCTATGGAGCGACTTCTCAAAGATTTAGGAGTTCGGCAACACCTCCCCCCTCAGCTTCTCTTGAAGCAGTAAGTCAACATGTAGCCATCTGTTTCTTGATCTGTTCACTTAACTAATTTACGACAGGATGGTAGAAACAGAGAAGTGGAAAACATCTGATCTCATCAACTATCTTGTTCGAGCACCCCTCAGCCCAGAGGAACTCTCTGAGTTGAGATTACTTACGGTGTTCGCCCAGGAAGGCATCCAAGGAGGTGGCAAGAAGCGCTATCGTGCTGACGAACTGTATCCACCGATGGAAGGTCTCCGACAGCTTCACATGCCCCTGATAGAGTGGGAAGAGAGATCAAATTGGCAGGATACAACTCCTGAAGGTAGATCCTTAACTTCATGTTTGGGATACGAGTAACATCTCCTTGCAAAGCGGAACTCCTGTACCGCCTTGGTTTGCGCCGCCACCCACCTGTGGAAGTGGTCATAGACCTGTGTTCTTCACCGGATGCTTCAATCAGGACAAATGCCTTCACGTACCTGTGCGCCAACCTTCGATCAGCATATTCGGAGTACGATCCTAACAACTTTCGACATATTGCCTTCATACCGGCCGAGAACACCGATGGACCATGTCTGGAAAAGCTGGGTGATGTACTGGCTTTCTTTGTTTGTCACATTTTGTCCTCATTAATACTTTACTGCAAGGTGTTCCTGGATAAGCGATGGAAAATATTTGGGTTTCCTGTCGTACAGCACGTACGCTCAAGCTGGGAAAATACCATCAAAGAATTGGGGGTATGGCAACATCCACCCTCCTCGTGCCTTCTTCAGCTTTTGGAGACAACGCCACCATCAAACGAAGGAATCGCTCATCAGTGGTTTGAAATTTTGTTCGAGCATACCCCAAGTAGGTGATCTTCATCCTGCGGTTCTACAGATGTCAAATGTCGTTCTAGACTTCGCACAACATGAGATCGACAAGCTCTCCCAATTGCAGATGGTCCCGAAGATCATCTCTGGAAAACGAATGTATCTGACTCCCGTCCAATGCTACCTGGGAAGGGGCACAAATGATGAGTTCTATTCGAAGTTGTTTCACTTTGTGAATTTTGGCCCCGTGGCAAATCGCTTTTTGGATGCTTGCGGCGCCAAGAATGAGCCTTCCGAAAAAGATATTGCAGAGAGCCTGCTCGACGACCCTGATAGATTCTATAAGCTCGCAGACGGACACCAACGGTAAGCATAGCAGTATATTTGGGCTACTACTAATGACCGAGGACCCAGGTTCTTGAAAGAGATGCGCGAACTCGCTGTCCGGCACACTCGCATCACGAATGAAACCCTAAGCAAAATGATGTCTGAACCTGTTTTGCTTGGGGTACGACGTGAGAAAACCGCAAACCCAGACGGATGGGAAAACACGTACTCGTTGTGCAAACCCGGTGGGATTGTCATCGTTGATGACATAGAGGCCTACCAGCTCTTTGACGGCTCGCTCACTATTGCGCCACGAGACATACCCCCTGAACTTGAACGTGAGGTTCAGTTGGAACGTCCTGAAAGGTTTTGCTGACGGAGTACATCAGACTTTTACGCTCTACTCGGGTGCAGACATCTGAGCACCATTATTCAAGACCAATGCAAAGCATCTGGTGAAATACAAGATGCGACGATGTGTTCCAAATACCGAGACTTGGTTTCACAAAGACTCCCGATATTCCGTCTCCATCGATCAAACCCACTGGCCCCAAACCAGGTACCTTGGCCGTCTAGCGCGGGTGGCATTGCCGTCAGGCTTCGGGGGCATTTGTCGGTTTCTAAAACCCTGACTATCGGGAACAAGAAGATCCTGAGAGAACAAGGCGTGTGGGCAACTGCGAGGTACGAACAGGGGACGATACAAGTGTGGCTTTCTCGCAGTGCAAAGGAAGACAAGTATGGGTACGTTTGCGTTGTCCAGTTTTTTTCGGGCTCTCATGAAGGCGACAAGGCTCGCCGTATCCCTCTGTCGAGTGTTATTTCGTACGGTTAACCTTAATGATGCCCTACTCCTTACCACCATCCTTTCCGAGAACATGGAGGTTTTAAGGCGAAGAGGTTATGAGGGTCAGTTTGACTTGCTGCAACCAAAAAAGCGAAACTAACCAATATGCGGGTAAAACACAGTTGACCAAGTCCCTCGGCACCAACGACTTTCCGGCGAGTGTGGATTGACAGGCGCTAACCCCTGCTGGACGCCCAGTGGCCTCCTCTCGATTAATCCTAAGGTAGAGCCCCCTGTGGCAGAAACGGGTCTTGGTCCCATGGTTACATCCGCATGCGTTCAAACTACTGGAAATCACTCCACCCCACTCGAAGGAGGTGAGCCCGTGTTGGGCTCAGTCACTGCGTCTGTCCAGTTTCCTCTCGTCACTAATTTCATCAACAATGTTCGCGATGCACTGCGCGTCGGCGTCATGTCAAGGGCCGAGTCTTCTGGCACTGGCACTTCGACAACCGTCCTTCCGCCGTCCCCCTGGTAAGTTTTTACCGTGCAGTAAATAACATAACATAAATCTTGTACCTTCAGGAGCCCGCGTCAAGTAATGCCTCGGAGCTACATACGTGCGTGACGCGATCCAAGATTCTTCTTTTCTCACTGGGTGGACAGGGAGCAATGTAAGCAAGGCGATCGAAGCATGTAATCCCAGAGAACGGATACCAGTCTACCATCATGAACAAGTGGACGTGACCAAGTTCTTGAATGGCTACTGTAATGTTTCCGAACCAATCGGTAATTTGCAGCCACTCGGTGAGTGTGTAGTTCTTTGTGCCCCTCTTCCCAGCTAAAAGATTACCAGGAAAAATGGATAATGTAGATGTCTATGCTGGCCAAGGTATTCCCCGCTCAACGACGTGTTGGTACACCAGTGAACCCACCTTTTCGAATAGATATTCTCGATACTGACACATTCATGGAGCGAATGCACGAGCCACTCTCTCTTTTCGTACGCATCATCCTCCCCGTCGCTGAGATCTACAAACTTCCTATTGGATCGTTACGCATATTCTACAACCTCACTGCGGGGTGTATCGCATTCAATAATCGCAAAGGATTCCTCTACCTCAACCTTCGATACTTCGAAGCATGGCGTGAGTATCCAAACCAAACTCGAGCAACCCTTACAAGCTGACCATCCTTCGAATCAAGACTACCAGGACGTCAAGAATGGTAACGCACAACAAGCCCAGTGTTCATGGTCCGTTCTGTGTCATTGGTCTGCGTCGGTGACTGACGAGCGCTTGCGGAACCACAGGTTCCTGACGCTCGCCCACGAGATGGCACACAACCTCGTCACGCGCCATGATTCAGAACATGAGTTTTGGTTTTCGGCGATTTGTGAAGCGTACATGGATGCGTTTTCGCAGCTCCTTCAAAGGCCCTCCTCGGTTTGATGACGGTCGTGTGTGGGTGGGGGGAGTATTAAGGGCTCGCGGTGGGGTACTCACCTTGTTTCCGCTTGTACTTTTGGGCACATTTTGGGCATATTTTCGGGTGGAGCCTTGACGGCCCGACCAAAATCGCAATGCTCACCGTCATTGACGACCGCCGCCTCGTGATCCCCGACTCCCAGTTGTGGATAAGGCTGAGAAGGCAGTATTTATGTAAGAATGACACAAATGTGATTGCGTTGCGTAGCAGTGTCACGGCCTGCGCAAGGGCATGCTGAACCGAACGGAGACGACGGGTTGCCGGTCGGCGACCAAAAGCCTTGCTTATCGACACCACCACGGGACAATCCCGAGTAGAGTGGCCTAGCAAGGGGATTTCGTACCTAGGATTGGTTCTGTGCATGACGTAACCTACACCTATATGGGATATGAATCGATTTTTTGCTAGATAATGAAAAGACTGGGAGTAATGACCGCTGCATACATGAAAAAAAAACCGACGACGGAGACAAGCGGTGTGTACGAAAACAAGGAAACGATGTCCTATGAAAACCCTCCGTGTTGACCTATGAAACGGTAAAAAGCAGTGAGCGTGGGGTGTTAACACTTGTCAATCCGATTACTACCGAGAGGAAAGAATATAGAAGACGCGTGCTAGCAGCAATATGAAAGGCTGAACAGATTAAACCACTCATTATATGATAGATAACTCGTAGACATTCATTTCCCGTTCACGAAGCCTTTTTCTTGCATTGAGCCTGCCAAACGTCAAGAACGTCTCTTTAGGCCACGTTATGAATGTGAATAGAACTTACACGGCTCA
>JBBPLB010000135.1:0-19477 GCA_038089595.1 Bothia castanella
AATCCTATCTGTAGATTCTAGCTATATGGGAGTTGGAATCATACTCTCCCAGGTAGATGAACATGGAAAGAGGAGACCATCCAAAGCCCACATTGAGTGTAGACAATTGTTTACTTCTACACATTGCTGCACATTGTAGTGAGTCAGAGTGAGAGACAGCAATGATAAGGATGATTGATGAGTCACCACAGCCTAAACCTGTATGGACATTGGTACAAGCTCAACTATGTACTAAATAAGCACACGAAGTTTATTTGCCACTGGCACAGACTCAATGGCAGTTTGAAGTGCAGCATCAGAGGCTGTGGGTGATCATTTGCTGAGGCTGTAGGACATTCCTTTTCTATGGATCGTCATATTGGATTTCATGCCCAAGAGCGTTGGCTGTCATATCAATTTTAGGATACAGTACAGCACAGCACTGAGGGTTTTCGTCTTCATATTGTCCAATGTCAGAAGGATCCTAGTTTATCTTTTCTTGGTTCTAGAATGGAACCGTTGATTGCTTGGGACTCGAAATACGATGACCATGACCACAGCAGTGACACTTCAAGCAAGCAAAACATCAAAATAGTACCACCAACAATGTGGCCTGAAGATCATATATTGCAGATCACTCAGAACTCCTCTTACCTCTTTTGCAAGGCTGCCAGAACGATTCCCTTTTCCCAGGGCACGTCCGGCTAGTTTCTCGACCCATAGTACCCATCCTGAACCCCAACATCACAGGTGAAATACCCAGCCTCAATGTCGTAGAAATGGCAGAGCTACCATGCATACCTTATCCCTAAGAGTAGATTATACCTCACTCTGACCCACATCTGGTAACTCACAGAGCACACCATCAAGATGGGTGTCTCGACAAATATCTTGCTGACACAATTTACACGATGCATGGGCCTGACAGCCGCAGCTCCATCCACACTCTTCTGGCACTCCCATCTTCCTCTCCTGTTTTTACATCATCCACTTCACTTCGCCTCTCAATAGTGGTCGCACAGAATAGTGGACATGCTAATCCGTTGACATCCCCAAATCCAGCATGAACACGGGCCCCAAGGTCACTAGAGGCGTACCGGGCCCGAATGTTCAGAAAGTTGGGTACTATGCATAAAACAGCATGTTCCCAATCTGGAGGCGGATCGATCAGAGTGAGGATGAGACACATACAGGTCCAATGGTTAAAGCTGAGGAACAAGGTATGACTATTGAAACACATCCAACATCACGTCTTGATTCCATTCACTAGTATTTCCACGATCATGTTTACAGTATGTTTACATTGTATAAGACCTATATAGGCTCATTGCGTGTCATGCTCGTGTTCACAGCCCAATAATTTAGAGGAAAAAAAGGCAGAATTGACCTTCTACCTTGACAGTTATTTGGAGAACAACCATGTGTTCTGAGTTGCTCTTTCTGCATGATTGTGATTGTATAACTCGAGCACCGACTTGCGCACCGTCAATGCCTTGTCTTCTAACATATACACGGCATGTTTCGTGATCATGAGTCATTGCTTCGGGAATGGGTCACAGAGGTTGCTTAGCTGTCAAAACGTGGTGAGGACTTGGTGGTGGACATGCGAGGAGAGGGCAAGTGTGCGGGAGATGAGGAGATGAAAGAGCTCACTAAGCTATTTGTGTATTTGGGTCGAATTTGTTGGTCATGTCTTCTGAACTGGAGAGTTCGGTGTCATGTATACCAAAGGACACAGTCTGATTCCATAAGCAAATCCCTTCTGTTCGTGTGCTTGTATCAAATAGAGCCCATTTCAGAAAGAGGCAGACATCGAAGAGCTTTACACTCTCTGTGACCCACTCCCAACGGATGACCCAGAGGCGGCTCAAGTGACCATCTACCTCATGAAAGTCAAGTGGAAAAGAGCACATGAGGAACTTGACTCTGCTAACATGATCGAATGGTGCACACCAGATGACCCGCCAGTAGTTCTTCTTACTTGTCCGTCACCCAGAAGAAGGTGAGCACCCATTGCCTACGCACGTGCACTCTTCACACTCACCCTCAATATTGTCCGAACCCCCTAGGACTCCTTGCAGGACTCCACGAGTTCCCAACAATGCCGAATATCTCAGGCGCATCTGCGACTGCAGCCAGAGTGGCTGAGATCCCGAACCATCTTCTTAGGGACGTCGATACACCATTGCACTCTTATTCAGGCTTGAAGCCCCAGGGTCATGCCAAGCTGGAGAATGACGACAATAAGGACAAAGATGATGGTGCAAAAGGAGCAATGCAGATCGTGCACATCAAACCTGCGGGCGACATCGTCTGCATGTTTTCACATATCTGGAAAACCTATCATGTCAAATGGGTGCTATTGGAAGGTGGTGGGAATGGGCCTCCCAAACTACGACACAAGTCTGACTTGATGGATGGGAAGACTAGGGTGGTTTGGAAAGGCAAACATCGAAAGTGCTCAGAGAAACCTGGGCCTTCTGAGGCCAAAAATGCTACTACCCCTGACATTGCATGGTGGGTTGCACTGGACCAAGTCTCATGCAAAGTACATGGACACAAATGCCTGTGAAAGCTTATTTTGATGATCATACTATAGTATCGGCACTGGTATGATCAAGGTGTGGAAATGCATTTAGGCGCTGTGGTAAACCCCATCAAGTGACCTTGAGGTCTCCAAGATGCCACACTTATCGTTGATGGTACATGGGATGATATTGCTTGATCTAGGATGCATACAATACACATAGATGCCTGGAGATGCTATGACTCAATTGAAGATGGTTGGTGCGAGAACCTTCCCCACTATACTCCTGCACACAAACAACATGTGTGGGTGAGCACACAACTAACATACAGGTCACTCCAATAAGCTTGCAAATTAATTTTGGTTGGTCTCGTCTCTCATGCAGCCGAGAATTTGAGGACACACACCAATGTGAGGTCCCAGACCTTTTTGAGCTTCAGACCAGCTGTAGTTCTGTGGAATTGGCTGTAAGAGCACAGTTGGGTTGGTCGTCGAATTGAACCAACTTACAAAAGTTGCAAGGAATTCTGTAGCATGTGCTCCTTGGCATTGTGCAAAATCCACATGGTCAAGTCCTGTTGGTACATACAAATGTTGCCCACACCAAAGTTGGGAAGCAATGGTTCAGGTGCCTGTGAATATTGGGCAAGGCTAAGAACCTGCATCAAGTTGAATCAAGCTAGGAAATACCGACCACGACAGTACCAAGAGATGCTGCCTCAGCCTTGGCTTGTTTATGACTGAGTTCCCGGAGAACATAGTCATCTGCATTGACATGTGAGCCTGAGGTTATGATGCAGAAATCATTTCAACTCACGAATGAGGACGCGGCTGTGGGGTCCCAATGCTTGTCGAAGGTTGTGAAGGATGAGTGCAGACTCGTGGTCAGGCCAGTTGTGAATGATGTTGCACAGCTACTCGATGTCAATTCCAGTCAGCCACCACGAAACATGGCACAGTGGATTTAACCCACGTAGTAAATGTCTTTCCCCTTGACAGGAACCTGGGTGAAGAAGTTGAGTTCTGAGAACTCGATCCAATTCCCCTAGATGGCCTTGGGGCAATCTCTGGCCCATACCTATCAGAAAGGTGAGACTATGTCGCTAGATGATGATGGAGGAGAGTGCTCATGCTTCAGGACTGGACGAGTGCCTCTGGTAAATCATGGATGGTGATCTTGATGTGTTTGTATGTTTTCACCAGAGGAAGGAAGAATGCACCAATTCCTCCACCAACATCAATGACAGTCGAATATTTCTCAAAGGGGAACTCTGAGATCATTGTTAGATAGGCATAAATCACATGGACCAGACGCACAAGTCAGGACTGCAAGAGAGCCCATGATTCCATTGAGTCCCCTCATCAAGTGGTGGTAACTCTATATGCAGTGTCGAGTATAGGAGAAACCAATGTACTCTGCAATGTACTTTCCTTCGAGTATCCTGAAACGCAGTATGAGACAGCGAATCACATGTGAGCTGAACATTTCCTCACCTCTTGCCTCATCCAATCGAAGAACGTGCCGGTGATACCCTCCTTGTTGTTGGCAAACATGACAGAGGCATGGTCTGGGTGTTCCGAGTATGCAGTCTTTGGATCCTAAAAGCTTTCATACAACACCACAGACCCCTTTGCAGCTGTCTCGATGTGAAGGCTAATCATGTGACGAACTGGGTTCTTACTGTGGAGAATCAGAGACAGGGGGTTGTTCACAAACATGTCCATTGCCACTGAAATGCCGGATGCGAGTGAGATCGTGCGACCCTGATGAGCAACAGAACTGACCTTTGTGGTAGCAACCCCTGGTAGCCAAAAGACGCAACACATGCCCGAGTTTCTTTGCATCGATGCTGACAATCTTGGAAAGCTCATTGATGTAGAAACCCTTGGGGTAATCCATGAGCATGTTGATGTTCTCTTGGAGCACAGTGCGGACGCAAGCATAGTCATATACTTGCACGAGCTGGGGGTGATAGATTTAGCAATAGCATCATTGAGATGAGGTGGTTGGATGCACATTGATGGCAGGCTGCGAGAGGAATGCAAGGGTAGCACATAGCTGGGCACATACACCTTCCAGAGTATGAATGGCACTCTTCAGCATGATCTGGTTGATAGCATCATCCAAGGGGTGAGGCTCGTGGAGTCAATGGAGGGCACATCTCCCCCAGCCTTCTCATACTCTACGATAGCCTTCTAAATGACTGAGTTCATCAACTTCAAGAGGGCTTCCAGCTTGGCTTTGTTGGTTGACACGGTGATAGAGTGGGAGTGGGGGGATTTGGATTGCATTCATGTTGGTTGGGAGGTTTTATAAGCTTGCCCAAGTGTGGGCCCTGGATAGTTAGAAGAAACCCAGTCCAGTAGAATTTGGAAGCATTGTATGTATTGAAACTGCTCTTGGGCAGAAGTTCCCCCTCATCTTCGTCCATCATGTTGTTCACATCTGTATCCCTTGGCTCATCAATGTTCATTTTGTCGTTGTCTTCAGCACTTGTTCTAGTAAGAAAAGGTCAGAATGCAGCTCATAACACAGCCACACACACACATTTTCTCTTTGGGAGCTTTGGGTGTGTTTTCCATATCATCTGCCTGCATTTCGTCATCTTCACTATCGGCATCCTCGTCTCTATCCTCTTTGTCCAGTTCCACCCCTCCTTACTCGGTTTCATCCCCAGCTTCACCCTGTTCGACAGTCTTCCTGACAGCACTCTCCAATTTCTCCAGATCAACCGCCACTTTCAGACAATAACTCCATCACTTCTTGAGGTTCAGAAGATGACCATGCATGAGCCCCCAAGGGTTGGTCAACACCAGCTTGGTCAACAACGCCACTGCCAACCTACGTACCGTTGATGCCTGGTGTCCACCACATGTCTCATAACCTTGAGTCGCTGCTTCAGGAACAAGTCACGGAGATCGCATAGCTTCGAGAATGCAGCAAGGATGCGAACATATGAGAACAGGTCAAGCGTGCGAGAGACGAGTAGATCAAAAAGCCTGCTGAGCTGCTTGTGCATTCAGGTCGAGTCATTGGTTATGTCGTCTGAACTGGAGAGTTCACGAATGAGTGAGCCAATGACTTCGACCATGGCCATGCACATTGGGTATGACTAAATGGATCTCTATCAATAGAAAAGCTTCGGATAGTAGGCACATACTTTGGAATCTAAAATATTCATGAAGAAGATGGATTTGCTTGAGTTCTACTGACCGTGGAGAGGCTCTTCATTAAACTTGACAAGGAAATACGAAAAGACTCTGGAATTCTTTGTGCCCTGTGCACTAAACGTCTTGCCAGCGATCTCACGAAGAATTTCATCTCTAAGTTGGGTGTGGTCAAAGTTTTTGGCGAGGTAAGATAGGAGTTCTGCCATTGGTTCCGAGATATGCTCATAGTGCTGCAGGGACTGTGTGAACCAGCCCACCTCGCGCTCTTGTGGCTTCTCTTAGACACATGCAGGCGTTGGTTGTGTGGTTACAAGTTAGCCTGGAACTACAATACAACCTTGTAATATGAATGCGCAAGTCCGATGAAACATACATATGATACAGTGACAATATAGATTACATGGCACCACAGCGAACATTCAAAGACCTATCTAGATAAATGGAATCCACTCCGAGAACGATGCCCCATCGTTCTGCAGATGTCAGATGGCATCCTACAGCACCCATGCAGCCTCCCAATAATCCGGTTTGAAAACAGTTGCCTATATACATCCTGGGCCATGTTAGACACAAGCCTGTTGCTGATCAACCACATGGTGCCAACCACTCCCCCATACCCTGCAAACAGCATCCCAGCAGTGATATGGACTGCCTTGTCGGAAAGCTTCTTATCACCCGTCGCTGTCTAACATGCAGACAGAAAGGTGAGCCCACCATGGGGCCGTCTCAACTCAATGATATTGGATAGTTGCAAGCAGTGATTATTGACAAGACAGAGTCCACTTTCTGTTGGGTTCGTCACATCTTGGATTCCGTGGCATGTGAAATGGACCCAGTCCACATTCTCCATCAGATCAAGTACTTCCTCGACTGTTCCGACAGAGAATTTGGATAGAACGACTTGTGCAGAAGGAGAATCCATGATTATCTCTCTGATGCGCTTCAACTTGGTGGTCACACCTGGAAGGTGAAATTGGCCATCAGATGATGGCTGACGGACAGATAGGAAGCAGAGAGCATTGCTAGGCATTGCATTGCGTTCAGGTGAAGGCACAAGGATACTGAGGGTGATGTATGATGAGACAATGAAATCAAAGACTTTATGCACAGAATGCAAATACTGAGGGTCATAAAAGCCAGCAGTGTGAATAGAGAGAAAGGTGAATGGCCCAGTGGGGCATTAAAATATACATGTGAGGTCCTGGATAGTCTGTTGGGAGATGTAGATGAATAGGTCAGGTGTGAGGGCAAGTAACAAGATAACATACAGAAAATCCTAGGGCATTCACAACTGGTTTCACGATATATTGCCACAGACTGGACAAGATAGGTTCCCATTGGCTGGAAAGTTTCTGCAACATAGGGCCTCCAACTCTTTCGCTGAGGTGGATGGTGGGAGCCTCACGAGTTAAACTCTTCATGGAATGCTGTAGAGCCTCACATATCTCGAGATTGAAACTAGGAAGGGGGACATGAATCACATTCTCCACACTGGCGAGAACGATTAATGCATCACACCAACTGTCAATGGCATTGAGGATGACAACAGGTCCAGAGTGAGCTAAAGCACGGAGCTGAGAGAATTCTTTGTGGAGGAGGAAGTGCTTGAAGCCAGGTAACTCCCATATCTCCTTGAGCAGGTTATCTCGCTCGATCACTAACGCGCAGTGTTTGTCGGCCTCTTGGTACAAAGAAGCCGTTGTACGACATTCTGAGTCATGAAAGATTTCTGAGATCAATGATAAGGACTTCTCATGAGTCAGACCAGCTTGCTCTAATACGTTTGACAGATCACGAAGTCTGCAGGCATGATCAGAGTGGACAGCAGATAGCTCGTCATAGGAACTGTGAAATTGAAAGAGTTCCCCCCAAATGATCGACCGTCCTTGCTCGAGCCACTCTACAGAGGTTTCTGGATACCCGAACCCTACAGCAGTAGCAGCAGCCTCTCGGATAACATCAGAGCCTCAGATAAGTTCATGGTAGTGGTGTGAGAGTGAATGGCCTAACCATGCGAGTTGAGGAAGGAGACCAATGGCAACGGAATGTACGTGGAGGAGAGAGTGATGGCCTGAAGCATGGGTGCACGAAATCCATCACAACAAGGCAAAGAATCAATCAGTAGGAGGGCCCGTAGAATAAGAAGTGGAGTGAGAGTACAGCGAAATCGCTTGCTCAAGGTCTCTGAGCTCCCTGAGGTGCTTGAAACAAGTGAAGAAGGAATTTCCAAGGTTTTTCAGCCAGGCAGGTTTGTCTAGGTGACCGTCAGGAGTCAGCTGAACGGCATCTGCTTTCCTCGCAATTGCTCGCTCAAGGTCCCTGAGGTCCCCGAGCTCCCCGAGGCGACCAAATCGATCCCATAACGCGACTCCGTAATTCTGTAGTATTCCAGGGTATTGTGGATCCGAGAGTGAGGTTGACCTGACTAATGTCTCCAAATATCTAATTGCCTATTGGAGGTCGCCCAAAACCCCAAACTGCTTGTAGCGCTTCAACAACTCAACACTCAAAGTCCAAGGATCTCCATCTGTGAAGCCTGAGGGAGATTCTTACTGCATTGCTGATTCAGTGGGTGCCTGAGTTGGAGTCATTTTACGACTCAAGTGTAACTGCAACATGCTAGATGCAATCTGATTCTCATGACTTTCTACAGGGACAAGATCCATTGCCTCCTGCAGAAGAGCCTTTGCTTGTACTATGCCCATCTCGTCCCGCCACTTCTTGAATCGCGCAGAATGTACGAAGGCCATATAGATCAGTGTCAATGGTTGGTCAATGTAGCCGACGGGACAGGTAGACAGTGCGTCATGATACAAGCAAAGGGGAACCTCGAGAGAAGCACCAGTCTGGTCGACTTGACAGAAGATGAATTTTGCCATTGCCACATTTGATTGTGCAGTTGTATGACAAGGATGGTTCAACGGGCAATGTTCCAATACACGCTCAAACTGTTCGGCTGCACACTCAAGATCTCATTGATCCCAGAGCTTTCGGTAGTGTGACAAAGCGCTGTGACCTTCGTCAGTCATGATTTCTAGCTGGCCCCAGCATTCCCTCATTGACTGTGGACATGTAACGATTAATGATGATGGTGTTGACACAAATTGTTTACTTATGTAATGTTAGCCAAGAACCTTCAATGCTGCTAGCGCTGATGGATCACTGTTCTTGCATTTCCATTGTATGACAGTCACCAAAAGAGATGAACACAGGGACACAATATCACCATCTTTTGGAAAGAATGTGAACACTGCCATTGTGTAAGTGCCCAGAACCTCATGTAAAACTCTGACCTACTCACGAAGATCTTTTGTACTGCAGTCGAGTAGTTCTTCCATGGTGGTCATCAACTGTCAGAGCAGCTCCCCATTCCCCAACACATGCTGGAACTTGAAGAATGCATAGATTTGAAGACAAACAGTGGCAGACAGATCGGACGCACTGTACAGTTTGTTAGGGCCAGTGTGAGTGGGAAAAGAGATGGCTCACATTGGAATCAGTTCATCCCATTCGATGACATTGTTATTCGCTGATGAACCCTTGTTTTCGGTTCTCCATTCTAGACTGCCGTGCCGTACCAAGATGTAAAAACCAGCTGGGATTCATCTCAGGCCAAGTGTGACATCTGTTGCTTTCATGCCTACACTTTCGTCAGCAACGTTGGCAAACAGTGGGGAGAAATTTCATACTTGTAATGACTAATTCATTGTTCTTGCTCGCATGAGCCGGAGCACACGGGGAAGGGTGGACATGCACCCTGGGATTATGATCAGAGACATTGGACTCTCATACGGTGTTCTACTAGACGGGTGAGCTGACAAACTAGGAACTATGTCTCAAAGCCCATATTGATGGTAGATGATTGTTTACTTCTGCGCATCGTAGTGGGTGAGACACAGAGCGATGTTGAGGTATGAGTGACGGACTTGCTAGGACTGCTTTAAAGTGCACCCTCTCTCCATAGCAAGTGGAGTAGCATTGGCTGTACCATTCTATGAAGAACTGCTGCTTCACACGTGTAGGTGCGGAGAATGGAGTGTGAATGATGGTGATGGTGGGGATGTCCACAGCCCTAAACCTGTATGGACATTGGTATAAGGTTGACTACCAAATAAACACGCGAAGTTCATTTGCCAGACTCAATGGCAGTTTGAAGCGCAGTGTCAGAGGCTGTGGGCAATCGTTTGCTGAAGCTGTAGGACATTTCAAGTTTTCTATGGATCGTCATGTTGGATTTCACACCTGCAGAGCCTTGGCTGTCATATCAATTTTAGGATACAGCACTGAGGGTAGTCCATTTTCCACTGTGCATGGACCTGACAGCTGCAGCATCATTCAGACCCGTCCACACTCTTCCACTCCCATCCTCCTCTCCTGCCTTTATATCGTCCGCTTCACTCCACCACTCAAATGCATTAATAATGGTCGCACAGAATAATGGGTGTGTCAACCTGTCAGCATTCCCAAATCTGGTGTGAACATGGACCCCAAGGTCACTAGGGACCCACCAGGCCAGAAGGTTTCACAAAGCTGGGTGCTGCATATGAAATGGCATGTTCCTAATCTGGAGGTGGCGATCAGAGCGAGGATGAGACACATACAGATCTGATGGTTGTAACTGAGGAACACATCCAACATCACGTCTTGACTCTGTTCGCTAGTATTTCCATGATCATGTTTACGGTATGTTTACATTGCATAGGACCTATATAGGCTCATTGCACGTCATGCTCGCATTCACAGCCCGATCATTTGGGGGAAAGAAAGGCAGAATTGACCTTCTATCTTGACAGCTATGTGGGGAACAACCATGCGTTCCAAGTTGCTCTTTCTGTGAGATCACGATCTGTGACAGTGACAGTGACAGCCTATAGCACTCGAGCACTGACTTGCGCACCGTCAACGCCTTGTCTTCCAACATATACATGGCATGCTTCATGATCGTGAGTCGCTACTTCAGGAGTGGGTCACAGAGGTCACATAGCTCTCAAAACGTGATGAGGACCTGGAGACAGATGTACGAGGAGCAGGTGGGAGATGAGGAGATCAAAGAGCTTGCCAAGCTGTTTGCGTGTTTGAGTCAAGTTGTTGGTCATGTCTTCTGAACTGGAGAGTTCGCAAATGAGTGAGCAGATGACTTCGACCATGGCCATGCGCATTGGGCATGACTAAATGGATCTCCATCCATAGCAAAGCTTCAGAGTAGTATGCATAAATCCAAATGTTCAAGAAGACTGATTTTCTTGAGTAGTGACCGCGGAGACTCTTCACTAAACTTGACAAAGCGAAAAGGCTCTGGGGCCTTTGTATCTTGTGCACTGAATGTCTTCCCTGCGATCTCATGAGCTTGCTGTTGTCGACGATGACGATGTTTGAGGACGTATCCAGTAGTTACTAGTAACTACTCCCGGGAGGAGTCCAAGGACAAACAAGGCCAACTACGATATGGGAACCATGAAGTCTTGAACTCCCCAAGTAGCATGTCCAAACATACAAGGATGGAAACCAACACCGACACTGATGTCAGCAAATTCTGAGAAGTGTCTGATGAGTCGTATTGCGAGGTACCCAAGCCCTGGGGCAAAAAGACGTGTCAGACACGTAAAGTTGCGTCAAAATGAGTGTGCATGTCTCAGGCTACACTGGCAACTACTGTTGTCACACAGGAAGGTGTGGTATCATTAGCCATGAATAATCAGGCTACATATCCAGCTTCCTAGCACATCGTGACGGGCATCGATTCTATCTGGACGTCGCTATTGCATTGATATGGGCAAATACACGAGGTCAGAGGGATGCCCTGGCGAAAGAGGTTTGATGATTCACTAGACAAGGATGGTAGAGTGCAGCGTACGTACAAGGTTTGTCTCTGATGACAATCTATCATTTCATGAGGCTCATTGACATGACTATGATAGGTATGGGTGTTAGAAATCATGCTTCAGCAGACCCAGGTAGTGACAGTGACACCCTACTATAACAAGTGGATGGCCAGGTGCGTACATGCGGGTATGCATGTCTCTAGAGCTTTGCTCTAACAGTTTTTTTGGATTCCCAACTATTCAAGACCTCGCTGCATCAGATATCGAGACTGTCAATAGTCTCTGGAAAGGCCTTGGTTATTACTCATGTGCTGCCTGTTTACTGAACAGTGCACAGATAGTGGTCAAGGAGCTGGGCGGTTGACTTTCAGGTAATGCCAAGGATATGCAAGCAAAGATACCCAGGATTGGTCATTACAGCGCCAGTGCAATCTCTTCTATCGTTTACAATGAATGTCCTCCTGTCGTAGGTCTTTTCACCAACCTCCAAGTTTTATGCTTTAATGGACAGTGGACTTAATTTTCCAGCTGGATGATAATGTTATTCGACTGCTGACACGCTTTTTGGCATTGTATGCGCCACCGAAAGTGAAGCAGGCCCAGGACATATTGTGGGCAGGTGTAGAAACTTTTGTAGAGGGCTCGTTGTGTCCGGGAGACATAAACCAGGCACTGATCAAGCTCGGGAGTACGGTATGCAAGGTCAGAGATCCTGCATGCGGAGACTGCCCACTATGACCCTGGTGTCTATATACCAAAGGACACACTCTGATTCTGTAGGCAAATCCCTTCTATTCATATGCTTGTCTCACCTCAAACAGTCAAATAGAGCCCATCTCAGGAAGAGGCAGATACCGAAGAGTTTTGCATCCTCTGTGAACCGCTCCCAATGGATGACCCAGAGGCGGCTCAAGTGACCATCTACCCCATGAAAGTCAAGTGGAAAAAGGCATGTGAGGAACTCAACTCTGTCAACATGATCAAATGGCACACACTAGATGACCTGCCAGCGGTTCTTCTTGCTTGTCTATCACCCAGAAGGAGGTGAGTACCCATTGTCCACGCACATGCACCTGCCCTCAATATTGTCCAAACCCCCCCTAGAACTCCTTGCAGGACCCCATGAGTTCCCAATGATGCCTAATATCTTGGGCACATCTGCCTCGTCGACCTACCACTGCACCCTTATTCAGGCTTGAAGCTTCAGGGTCGTGCCAAGTTGGAGAGAGGCGACGACAAGGACAAAGATGATAGTACAAGGGGAGCAATGCAGATCGTGCATGTCAAACCTGTGGGCGATGTCATCCACATGTTTTCACATGTCTAGAAAACATATCGTGTCAAATGGGTGTTGTTAAAAGGTGGTGGGGATGAGCCTCCCAAACTACGACACAAGTCTGGCCTGACGGATGGGAAGACTAGGGCAGTTTGGAAAGGCAAACATCAAAAGTGCTCAGAGGAACCCGAGGATTCCAAGGCTGAAAATGTTACTATGCCTGACGTTGCATAGTGGGTTGCACTGGACCAGGTCAAACATGCAAAGTACATGGACACAAATGCTTGTGAAAGCTTATTCTGATGATCATACCATAGTATTGGCACTGGCATAACCAAGGTGTGGAAACACATTCAGATGCTGTGGTAACCCACATCAAGGGACATCGAGGTCTCCAAGATGACACATTTATTGTTAATCATGCATGGGATGATATTGCTTGATCTGGGATGCATACAATACATGTGGATACCTGGAGATGCTGTGACTTGATTCAAGATTATTGGCACCACCATACTCCTGCGCACAAACAACGTGTGTGGATGAGCACACAGCCAACATACAGGTCACTCCAATGAGCTCGCGAATTAATTTTGATCGGGTCCTGTCTCTCATGCAACTGAGAATTTGGGGACGCACGGCTCTACAAGGACCCAAACCTTTTTGAGCTTCAGACCAGCTGTAGTTATGTGGAGTCGGGCGTCAGAGCACAGCTGGCCTGGTTGTTGAATCAAATCGACTTACAAAAGTTGCAAGGAATTCTGTAGTGTGCACTCTCTGGCATTGTGCAAAATCCACATGGTCAAGTCCTGTTGGTACATACAAATATTGCTGACATGAAAGTTGAGAAGCAGCGATTTGGACACCTGTGAATATTGGGTGAGGCTCAGAACCTGGGTCAAATTGAACCAAGCTAGGAAATACTGGCCACGACAGTATCGAGAGATGCCACCTCGGCCTCAGCTTGTTTATGACTGAGTTTCCAGAGAACATAGTCATTTACATGAACATGTGAGCCCGAGGCTGTGATGCAGAAATCGTCTCAACTCACGATTGAGGATGCGGCTGTGGGGTCCCAATGCTTGTCAAAGATTGCAGAGGATGAGTGTGGACTTGTGGTCAGGCCAGTTGTGATGATGTTGCACAGCTACTCGACGTCCACTCTAGTCAACCATCATGAAATGCAGCACAATGTATTCAACCACATAGTAAATATCTTTTCCCTTGATGGGAACCTGGGTAAAGGAACTGAGCTCTGAGAACTCGATCTGGTTCTCCTGGATGGCCTCGGGGCAACCTCTGGTGCACACCTCTGAGAAAGGTGAGACCATGTTGCTGGGTGACGATGGAGGAGAGTGCTCATGCTTCGGGACTGGACGAGTGCCTCTGATACATTGTGGATGGTGATCTTGATGTGTCTGTGTGTTTTCGCTAGAGGAAGGGATTCCTCCACCAACATCAACAACAGTCAAATATTTCTCAAAGGGGAACTCTGAGATCATTGTTAGGTGGGCATAAATCGCATGGACCATACACATGAGTCAGGACTGCAAGAGAGCCCATGATTCCATTGAGTCCCCTCATTAAGTGGTAGTAACTCTATATGCAGTGTCGAGTACAGGAGAAACCAATGTACTCTGCAACGTACTTCTCTTCGAGTGCCCTGAAATGCAGTATAAGACAGCAAATCACACGCAAGCTGAACATTTCCTCACCTCTTGCCTCATCCAATTGAAGAACATGCCGGTGATACCCTCCTTGTTGTTGGCAAACATGACAGGGGTATGGTCTGGGTGCTCCAAATATGCAGTCTTTGGATCCTTCAAGCTTTCATACAACACCGCAGCCCCCTTTGCAGCCACCTCGATGTGAAGGCTAATCATGTGATGAACTGGGTTCTTACTGTGGAGAATCAGAGACAGGGGGTTGTTCACAAACATGTCCGTTACCACTGAAATGCCGGATGCGAGTGAGATCATGCAACCCTGATGAGCAACAGAACTGACCTTTGTGGTAGCAACCCCTGGTAGCCAAAAGACGCAACACGCGCCCGAGTTTCTTTGCGTTGATGCTGACAATCTTGGAGAGCTCATTGATGTGGAGACTCTTGGGGTAATTCATGAGAATGTTGATTTTCTCTTGGAGCACAGTGTGGATGCAAGCGTAGTCGTATACTTGCACAAGCTGGGGGTGATAGACTTAGCAATAGCATGGTTGGGATGAGGTGGTCGGACACACATCGATAGTGGTGTGTGAGGGGGGTGCAAGGGTAGTGCATAGCTGGGCACATGCACCTTCCAGAGTATGAATGGCACTCTTCAGCGTAATCTGGTTGATAGCATCATCCAAGGGGTGATGCTCATGGAGTTAATGGAGGGCACGTCTCCCCCAGCCTTCTCATATCCTGCGATAGCCTCCTGAGCGACTGAGTTAATCAACTCTAGATTGGCTTTGTTGACCGACATGGTGGTAAAGTGAGAGTAGAGAGATTTGGATTGCATTCACGTTGGTCAGGAGGCTTTATAAGCTCACCCAAGTGTGGGTCCTGGAAGGTTAGGTGAAACCCAGTCTGGCAGAATTTGGAAGCATTGTCTGCATCGAAACTGCTCTCCATTCATTTTGTTTGATGCAATTTCACATAGACCGTCGATTGTGCTTTGAGTACATTGGGTTTCATGCTGGAAAGCCCGGCTGCCACCATGTGCCAAACCAGTGCAACCCCTATGCCGAATACAAACGTGCAAAAAGATGGTATCGTAAGACACGACAAGTTTATGTTGTCTTTATGCCACCATGCCACCTCTGTCCTTTCCACTGACATATATCGTGCCATTCTAACAATTGATCTTTCTTTGGCCAGATACGATATGAAGCTTGAATCAGACATCGAGGGACAATGGTAAATGTACAGATATTGCGAGACAAGACCATGTATTTGCTAGTCATACAACTCGTACATGCCACTGTATGAGAATGTAAAGTCCGAGAATGCTATATCCCTTGTCATCGCTATTGACTGTAGTGAACAAAGGGCATGATGAATCCTTCTGAGTAACAGTGGGCTTGAACCGACAAGTGCATATACATGAGGTGAGGAAATAAAAAGCCAATGCTGCAAACGAGGGATGCAAGACATCGAACAAGAACTGCAATGTGAGCAGATGGAATGAGCAAGAAACAAGAATGGAGAGCAGAGAATGAGATGTGTGTGATTGGTACTTGGCACATGAAGTGGTTGGAACGTTGAGTGAATATAAGATTATTACTACAAACGCCATGCATGAAAATGGAGAGGCGCGACTCAAGGAGATATATACCTTTTGCTTGCAACTCTTCACCTTTCTTGTAGTCTTCTTCTGCGATTTTGACTGCTGTGCTGGCGTTGTTTCATCTGCAGAGTCAATAACTCAGACCGCCTTTCCTTTATTTTGTGGCTTATGAGCTACACTCTCAACGTCCTCGCTATCTGGGGAAAGGTCACTGAGATTGTCCAATTCCACTGTGACACGTTTTCTGGTCAAGGGAGTGGATTGATGATCATTTGTGACTGCGCGATGAGAGGAGTGGTCTGGAGAAGTGAGCAAGGGAAGATTTGGGGACTAGTCCGGAGAACTAGCACAATGAGAGGATTGCTGCAGAGAGACAAGTGTGCAACAAGAGAGGTGGTTCAAAGAATGATGAGGAGTTTGCCATGGAGAAGTGGCAGAAGTACCAACCACCATTGACAAAGAAATATGTGTCATGGTCAAGCCATCACTGAAGAGCAATGCAAACCATGGCAGTATGATACTTGACGGTGAGGATTGTTTACAAGATGCAAGAGCTCTTCAGCATCCCTGGATGCCTCTGTATTCTTGCTGTCCTGAGAGCCGGTGTTGTTGTTGTCGCCATTTGTGGGGGTACTGTCTCCGTTCGCTGGAGTGCTGTCTCCGTTCACTGTAGCATTGTCTCTGTTCGCTGTGGCATCCTTGTCTCCACCCTCTTCGTCCTGTTCCACTTCTCCTTCTTGCTCTATTTCATCCCCAGCCTCACCCAGTTCAACAGCCTTCCTGACAGCACTCTCCAATGTCTCCAGTTTAGCTTCCACTGCGTGAACCCCATGCTTTACCACCTCACTCCCGACGCACCCGCGGCCGCTGCTGCGGCTGCTGAACATCCTCCTCATCCCTCGATTTGACTTTTTCTGTGACAGATAAATCAATGGAGGAGAAAGGCATACATTTCTGGCAGCGCCTTGTATGCCATGATGACCTGCTTGTCCTCCTCTCTTGAATCCCTGATCCCCTGTCTATCTGTGCACTAAAGCCCAACGTGATCTGATCGAGGAGTTTGCTTATGAGTGAGCTGGGAACCGCATCGGCATGTTTGAGCAGATGTCTTTCAAGTTGCATGTGGTTTTGTCTATGACATCTGTAAGACGGAGTGGTGAGAGACAACATGTAGGAATTGAGGTTCAACACACGTTGTAGTAAGGAGTCAGGTTTGGTGTTGTGTATGTCATTTTCGTTGGGTATCTCATATCAAGAAACGTCCTGGAGCGACTGAAGCTCGTCCTATAGCTTGAACTCGCCACTCATGTTGAGCTCACTGTTGTCGACAACGACAAGGTTCAAGGAATGTGTTCACAGAGTGAACATCACATGATCCTCCTGTATGGGAATGCTACAATTCAATGCCAAAGCTTATACAGCCCGATTCCTTGAACAAGACCATCACTGATGCCGATCGTGGTAAGTCAATGTCCTTGTCAATCACTGCATTTTACCAACTAGCTTGTAGTAACCATTCCAGTCAGATGCTCCACATGCGGGAAAGTCATTAGTGATGAATGGAATGTGTCCCTGGAATTGCTCGCAAATGACCTGAGTGAAGACCCAGTAGGCAACTGCTGCTCTGTCCCGAAAGTACCTTATGCTGAGCTACGGCATCATATACATACATCAGAGTGGATCAAAGGCTTTGGCGACACAAAACTGTTCCACTTCCTTGCAGTCGTATTGACCTCCAAGATTGGGGACTAGGTGATAGACCTCTAATCCTGAAGGACTGCAACCATTTGGACTGATTATAGTCATGCATGACCAGTCTGCCTCATGTTCTTGTGGCTTCTCTTAGACACATGCAGGTGTTGGTTGCACAGTTACAAGTGGCCTGGAACTACAACACAACCTTGTAATATAAATGCATAGATCAATGTATTCGTGCAAACGATGAAACATACATATGATACAGTGGCAATATAGATTACATGGCACCACAGCGAAAATTCAAAGACCTATGTGGATAAATGGAATCCACTCCGAGAACGATGCCCTGTCATCCCGTAGACGTCGCATGGCATCCTGCAGTGCCAGTGCAGCCTCCCAATAATCTGGCCATGTGCTGTTCGAAAAGAGTTGCCTATATACATCCTGGGCCACGTTGGGTGTGAGCCTGTCACTGATTGACCACCTCATGCAAACGACCCCCCCATACCCTGCAAACAGCATCCCAGCAGCGATATGGACTGCCTCATCAGAAAGCTTCCTGTCACCCATCGCTGTCTGACATGCAGAGAGAAAGGCAAGCCCACCATGGGGCTGTCTCAACTCAATGATATTAGACAGTTGCAAGCGGCGATTATCAGCAAGACAGAGTCCACTTTCCATTGAGTTTGTCGCATCTTGGATTCCGTGGCATGCGAAATGGACCCAGTCTGCATTCTTCATCAGATCAAGTACTTCCTCGACTGTTCTGACAGAGGATTCAGACAGAGTGACTCGTGCAGAAGGAGAATCTGTGATTTCGTCATAGGAACTGCGAAGCTGAAAGAGTTCCCCCCAAACGATGGATCATCCTTGCTCAAGCCACTCCACAGTGGTTTTCGGATATCCAAACCCCACAGCAGCAGCAGTAGCATCTCAGATGACATCAGAGCCCTGCATGAGTTCATGGTAGCGGTGTGAGAGTGAAAGACCTAACCATGCGAGTTGAGGAAAGAGACTAACAGCAACAGAATATGCGTGGAGGAGAGAATGATGGCCTGAATCAAGAGCACATGAAATCCATTGCAGTGATGCATTGAATCGAACAGTAGGAGGGCCCGTAGAATAAGAAGCGGAGTGAGAGTACAGCGAAATTGCTTGCTCGAGGTCTCCAAGCTCCCCAAGGCGCTGGAAACGAGTGAAGAAGGAATTGCCAAGGTTGTTCAGCCAGCCAGGTTTGTCTGGGTGACCATCAGGGGTCAGCCGAACAGCATCTGCTTGCCTTGAAATTGCTTGCTTGAGATCTCTGAGCTCTTCGAGGCACTGAAAACGAGTGAAGAAGGAACTTCCAAGGTTGTTCAGTAGAGTAGGTTTGTCTGGGTGACCATCAGGGGTCAGCCAAACGGCATCCGCTAGTCTCGAAATTGCTCGCTTGAGGTCTCCAAGATTCTCAAGGCGCTGAAAATGAGTGAGGAAGGAATTGCCAAGGTTGTTCAGCCAGCCAGGTTTGTCTGGGTGACCATTAGGGGTCAGCCGAACAGCATCCGCATGCCTTGAAATTGCTCGCTCGAGGTCTCTGAGCTCCCCAAGGTGCTTGAAACAAGTTTTGAAGGAATTGCCAAGGTTGTTCAGCTGAGCAGGTTTGTCTGGGTGACTGACAGGGGTAAGCTGAACAGCATCTGTTTGCCATGAAATTGCTTGCTCAAGGTCACCAAGGTCACCGAGGCAGCCAAATCAA
>JBBPLB010000136.1:0-13207 GCA_038089595.1 Bothia castanella
TGGAAGCTTGAAAGAGAGTCCGGACCTGACCCGCGATGGCGAAGCAAGTTGCAAGACACATTAAACTACCATCGAACAAGGATTACCGAGATCCTCTATGGAGAGGGACAAATCTGGACGGGTATACCTGAATACTGATCGCCTAGTTCTTTGTCTCTGATACACACACACACACTAGCTTCTTCGGACGAGACAGTTCAGACCACGTCCTATCCTCCTGACCCAACCTTGACAAGGCCACTTCCCCCACTCATCCATCCACTCCCAGTTCGCGCCATTCTCCCGCTCTCGCTTACACCACTTGCAGAGCCCTACGTCGTCAGCGCTTACGGGGATATGATTCGTTTATACGACCTTTCCACAATATCTGAACCTGAGATTCTTGGAGAGATTGATGCTCACTGGCACGACGTGACTGCCGTCAGACTCTGGATGCGGACAAGTAAAAATGAAGCCGGACAGACTAGGATCGAGCCGTGGATAGTCTCCACCAGTCTGGATGGGACCATACGAAAGTGGCGCTTCAGTGGTAAGTACAAGCCCTGTGGAGGAATGTTCAGTTTTCATTCAACTTTTTCAGAGCTCGCCACCTCCACGCCGAAGAATCCTGCGGGCAGAACAGAGCCAGTCGTCATTGCCCCTGTTCCAGAGCCCGCTGGAAATGCCCCAGTGGGCGAATTGTCAGAGGAGGAAGAACGCGAACTTGCTGAATTGATGGGAGAAGATTGAGCTATATAAACATGCCCATATATCCTAAGCATGCATCGGGTAGTAATCCGTCCATCCCGGATAAAATGGGTCCTCATCTAGCGTCCTCTCCTCCCAATCCTTTGGAACCAGTCCGCTTTCCTCTTGCTCTTTCGCCCATTCCCTAAGGGCAGGTATCACCTTGTGTTCAATATGCCACGTGCCCTTGTATTCTATGATTGACTTCTTCCCCTCCAGTAATACCTTGAGGACGAGCTTAGGGATATAAGGCTCCCGCCGGAAATCTGTGATGGGCGTGAAAAGGGCTTTAAAGTTGAAGACGATGGCGCGGGACTTTGGCATGCGGCGTAATGTCTGCCAATCGACACGCAAGTATACGTTAGAAAGTGGAAGGTCAGGGTCTTGTGTCTGACGAAGATTCCACTCTGCTTCGTCCGTCTGAACAAACATGGGTTCTCCAACCTCGAGGCCCCAAGATCCACGTTGAATCGGCTTATTGCAGGGCATCTTTGAGAAAAATCTACAGCGGTCTGGTGTGAGTAAGATGATCGAATGCGAGCCACGGACTTATATCACCTGTCCATAGAAAAAACCATCTTCTCCTTGTAATCTGGGACGGGCCCATGAATCTGGTGCAACGGTCGTCCTATCTTCTGATTGATGTTCCATCCAACAGCTGAACATGACACCGCAGCTCGCAAATGGTATAAACCCGTCTCTGGATCTTCCTGGGTGATCAAAAAGTCCTCTGGAACGTGTTCGAGGAGAAATACGAGTGGATGGACAGTACTGATGTCGACTTTGATTCCGAGGATGTTGTTTGAGAACACACCCGTCCAGCTATCATAGCAGAATTGGTTGGGGTATCTTTGACAAAGGTATTGGACAACCATCTCCATGCATTCCCTCGACGCCTCTTGACTTTCAGGAAGCTCGTCGATTATCAGTTTGCCGTGCTTGGCATAGAGTTTCTTCCGCTGGTCGATGCGCTCACGATAGGTGGATTCGAGCTCGATCCACCAGTCGGGCTCGAGCTTCTTGAGAGCTTCAAGAACGGTTAGTCCTGGATAGAGCGCATTACATCGAGCTCATGACTCACACATGGTCTGATGATATTCCCATCGGAAAGGTCTGTACGGACGGGGTTTCGCACTGTCAATGTCGAATCGATAGATTGGTTTAGGAGAAGGAAACCCCGTGAGCTTTGAGTAGTCGGGGAGCCTCTTCTTTCCAAACACCTGGTACCATCTGTTGAGCCATTGGTAGATGCTGATTAAGAGCTGCTTGTGATTTCTATTAGCGAGTGCGGCTGCCAAAAGTCCAGTGGCTATGACTGCTGCGACGAGATCAAGCTGGACAACAGTGACCATCGTGTTTAACGACAGCTAAGAGGGCTGGTCACACGAGATACTAATATATTGTCGACGACGTGAACCGCAGACCACGCTGATAAGGCGAGGTCACACAACACCTCGAACCTTGGCGATATTCTTCCCAAGGTACTGATAATATTAGTCTACTATTTCAGCGTCGTTCCTCGCTCACACAAGTTTGTTTCAGGACTGGAAGTAGCATGTACCGATGTAAATGCACAAGTAGGCTCCAACGGATGGATCTTTATAGCTTAACTTTCGGGACCATCAGGTTCGACACAGCTTTCAGACTTGAGACCGCTTGCAAAAGCATTTCGTCAACACTAAGGGCCATGTCGTCAGTATTCGTGAGTGCAGATACCTCAAGCGGTTATCGTACATCAATTTCGCGGGTTTGATTTCCTATGATGAAAGGGTGTCGATGTTAGCATGAGCCGCAGAGAGGGGCGGACGGAACAACACTAACGTTGACAGATCCAGCAACTTTGCCCATCAACCCTAACGGAAGGACGATTAGAGAGTTAAGAGAAAAGAGCCATTATCATCTTACACATCCGTCCCTCAAGTGACCTTTCTGGATGCTTCTCTAGCTCAACTTCGTGAGGTATTCTCCCCTGAGATACAAGTGTTGCTATCTCTTGTTGCCTCTGAGATTCCCATTCGGCGACATAGGGAGTCTTTCGGACACTCATCGGTCGACCAGAGTAGATAAGTGTTCGGGCAGTATCATCATATCCGGCCGTGAGCACAAGCTCCTTGTGCCTTGGAGGAGCACCGGCTTCCTTGCTGGCAACAAAGCGCGTTCCAACCCAAACACCATCTGCTCCGTAACTTGACGATATTGGAGTAAACTGAGCCGAAAGTGGTACAGAAGACACTCACGAAAGAGCTGCTGCAAGGCCGCGGCCATCTGCAATCCCTCCAGCGGCAACAACGACGATAGGCTCGCCTGTCAATGGACTCTTGGCATTTTTGCATAAATCAACGACGGCGGGTACGAGGATGGAGAATGGGGTATCTCCGGTATGACCTCCACCTTCACCACCTTGTGCACAAATGATGTCGACGCCTGGAGAATGAGACGTTATCTCAAACGTTTCGAATAACAAACGGGTGGACACAGACCTTGGGCAAGCGCTTTACTGACATGCTACCGAGAAGGTGAGAACTATACAAGGTGGCGTATACCACCAACGCACCTTTGGGTGCCCAACCATACTAGTAGAATTGTTAGTATCAGGTACTCAGCGAAGAGAAGAGACTTGCTTCATTACAGGTATGCCCGCCGCATGCAGTCTATCCACGGCAACTTTGGGAGGTACTCCGACCGCGCTGACGAACAAGGCTGCCTTGCTGCTAATGATAACATCTAGGAGCTCGTCGAGCTGACCGTTGGTATAATCATACTGCGAAAGCATGATGGATGGTCCGTGTCTGGATAATGGCACAAACATGGACATACATTGGTTTTCCTTGCATTTCCGCCTACCTGAGGCAGAAGTAGATCGACGCCGAAAGGCGCATTCTTGTCGTCTAGGTATGACTTTAGTTCGTTGATAGACTGCTGAAGCACCTTGGGGGTTTGGCGAACGCCCCCGATGACGCCAATGCCTCCGGAGTTGGTTACAGTTGCTGCCAGCTTTGGACCGGCAGCGACGTTCATTCCTGCCACATTGGTCAAGGACAACGTGATGCAAGTCATTTGCTATACGTGCCTGCTAGCATGATAGGATGGTTGATCTTGAACAACCTAGTCAAGGGAGTAGAGAAGACGGGTTCTGAAGACGGCATTCTGAATGCAGAGTCGAGAAAGGCCGTGTGGGGACACTGGAAAGGCGTATTATACCTGCTCGGCGAGCTCTGCACCCGAACGCCGGGACAACCATCACTGGGAGTTGGGTCAGCAAATGATGGTGCATCAATTACAGTAACATGATGACATAAGCTTCCAATTGGTTGCAAGTCGCAATGACCGACAAATGCCCGGTGGACCATGGCCAACACTCGGGAGACAGCTGTCCGGTAGGACAAGGCGCGCGGCCCACTTGGTCCTCTCTGTTCTCGACAAAGAGTCCATCGCAGTCGAACCAGTCCTCACTGTCCGCAGATCGCGAGGTCTCCTCGATACCGCGAACGTTTGATGCTAACTGGAAGTACCCTTCGGAGGCCCAGTTCTTCGCAGCCATGGCTCGGAAGAACCACAGCCCTCGGGCTTCGGACATGAAGACCATCGTTCCTATCCACAATGCCGTGAACGAGCGCGCCTGGTCCGAGGTCCTGAAATGGGAAGCTGGTAGAGGTGGAGAAAAGTGTAGTGGTGTCAAACTCGTCAACTTTAAAGGGAGACCAAATGACATGAGCCCCAAAGCGAGGCTGATGACGTTCCTTGGGTATGGCTCTTCTTAGTTTTCTTACCCAGGGTTTATAGGATTTCCGTTTGTCTCCCAGTTATTCCGCACCCTTTGACCGGCATGACTGGGTCGTAGATCGTTGCGGCACCAAGATTCGCTATGTTATCGACTTTTATACCGGCCGCGCCACTGGCTCTTCAAACATTTCCTTTTATCTTGACGTACGGCCTGCCTTAGATGATTGGGAGGGGGTGAAGATGAGATTAGAGAGCGTGTTCAGTGGTCTATTTGGTTCTAACACTCGGGAGAGCCGCCGCATCAGCCCTCACGCTTGATCTTTATCGAGTGTTGTACATCCACCAACCCCTGCTCAGTCAGTACATGGTAATACATCAATATAATATATCACCGCTTCACCGAGACTTTGGTCTTCTTCCTTGGTGGTTGTATAACCTCTTCCTCGCTCTCCAGCTCCGAATCAGTCGCATCAGCATCATCCACGTCGCTGATTTCTTCCTCCTCGTCCCACCCATCATCATCATATTCCTCTTCACTTCCACTACCATCCGCTTGACTCTCGCCAGTCCCTTCTGACTGGGCTTTTGATCCCTTTTGTTTTGCTTCCTTCTTCCGCCGCACATTCTCTTCCTGCTCATCCCTTCGTTGCTTCCTTAACCTTTCCTTTGCTGCATGTGACGCTTTAAGCGTAGCAGCCTCCGACTTCGATTTTTTGACTACGAAGCTCGTTAGAGTCAATTCGACGACTCTTTACGAAGCACTCACCGAATCCATGGTACATAACTTCACCCTCCTTTCCAGGCGTACCCTCTGTTATCTTGACAAGTCTCAGCTCCATTCGGGGCCCGACCTCGTCTAGCTTCACCGCTTTCTTTTGCCCTTTTTTATTGTTTCTCCCCACATAATCATCCGCTAATGAGATCGCATCTGCATCGTCTCCCGCGGCGCTTGATGCGGAGGCAGCCGACTCGTACCCTCCTTCACTCCCAGGCCCTGGTTCCCCTCGTTTTCTGAGCAGGAAATCCGCGACATCCTTCTCATTTCCGAGGTTGAGCACACCACTCGTAGAGTTGCTCGTGGACTTTTTAGCCCCTTCGAGGACTCGCCGCACGCGTTTGGAGACACCGTAGGGTTTTACGGTGATCATGTAGTGTCGGAAGTCGATAGTACCCCGCTCTGCGTTGTAGGCGATAAGGACGATACGACGCGCTCCTGAAAGAGACATCGAATTTGGTGCAAGTGGGGGAAACATGGACTGGAATGCCTTCATTACAAGGGGAAGATGTGGAGGCGTATTTGGAGAGGGAGGAGGAAAGGAGGCGAGCACAAGCTATGAGACCGAGCGGATCAGCAAAAAAAATAAAGAATCGAAGAGGTGTCGTGGCGAACCAGCGGTGCGGTCAGATACTCTAGGCCCTGACTTCGTGAAGAGCGGGATACCTTCAGTAAATCTTTCTTCAAGCTGTATCGCTCAATTCGGAAACTAAACGTTGGCCCAGTCGGCAAGCGAGAAATACGAAGGGATGGCGCAACGTCGGTCAGCGTAATTGCCATCAGATGAGATACTTTGAGAGCTGGGGCCATCGTTAGAAAATCTTTTAGCTTGTTGCGTTTACGCTCCTGGAGGATCGAGTATCAAGCATGCAGGTCCCAAAAAGCCGGTAAAGGCAGCACGTACCCTCAGTCGGGTAGCGGTATTTGGCTCCATAACTTTTCGCATGTCGCGAACGAGTTGACCTAGAGAAGAACCGACCTGACCATGCTTGATGATAAAAGACTTTGGCATGTCGTCCTGTGTCTGTGAGCTTGCACCTGCACCCTTGAGATGCGTCCGATTCTTTCGCCTGCGCGCCATCTCCGGTGTATGTGATCGTAGAAATTTCGGAATCGATTGCCTTTTCAGGTATTGGAGAGCGTTTGTTTGGAGCTGTTGTCCAACGGCTTTGAAGCTTAACAATGGCAAATAGTAACTGAATTTCAAACTACATACAACTTGCAAGTACTGATATACAAAGACTACCAGATCGTTCTACATCGCTGAGAGAAGGATGCTGGGTCCAAATCACGAGAGAAGGGCTACAGCAGACTGCAGATCAAAGCTACATGGCAGGGACGAAGATAAAATAGTGAAGAAAGGGGAGAATGCGCGTTCATACTGAAAGGTCAAGTCAGACGACGGCACACGGACAGAACCAAACAAGATATGCTATAAATCAACCCTCACAAAAGACGATGGTTATGAGTGTGAGATATTAGAATTCAAGAAATTGATATGCGGTTGGTTCAAATCTTTGATGAATGGGGGGAGGGCTCTCCTCCATGACAAGTCCGGGCATATCTTCCAGAGACGGGAGGGGAAGGTGAAGGAAGTGACGGGTATCGTCCATTGAAGTAGTGTGGGGGATGATGGGGGCCTGGTGATCGAATGTTATCCGTCGTTCAACCATGAATAATGGACTAAAAATCACCTTGATTTCACAGCGTTCTAGCGCATCCCAGTCCACGCCGCGGAACCACGGATGATCGAGGACATCCTGCGGCCCCCCGATCATGTTCCCGAGGCGCTTGGTACGATCGGGGTGCAAAAATGCCTTGATGAGCTCTTTGGAAAGTCGATCCATGGCGTGCGGCCAGTGGATGACTCCTCTCAGAATCTTCTCGTAGATGCCGTATGCAGTCTCATGGAAGAATGGAGGGTAGCCAACCAGCATTTCGTAACATAAAATTCCGCAAGCCCACCAATCCGCAGCCTTCCCATGGCCCTCGGACTGTATAATTTCTGGGGCCAGGTACTCTGGTGTACCGCACAAGGTCCACGTGCGATCGTCGACTATTTTGGCAAAACCAAAATCTGTCAAGCGAAGATAGCCGCGTGAATCCAGCAGGAGGTTTTCAGGCTTGAGGTCACGGTATATAATGTTGAAGGAATGGAGGTACTTGAGGGCAAGGATGATGTTGGCCAGATAGAACCGTGTGACGTCGGGCGTGAACTTCTGTGCCCTGCGAAGGTGAGTGAAGAGTTCACCTCCGGGGACATAGGACATCAACATGTAAATGTTCAAGCTGTCCTGGAAAGTTGCAAAGAGATCTACGACAAAAGGATGGCGGACCCGCGACAGGATGTAACGCTCAGCGTTAACATGCTCGACTTGGCGCAGGCGAACAATTTCAACTTTCCGAAGGACCTTCATGGCGAAGATGCTCTGAGATCCGGGAGTTGCTGACTTGAGACGAACTAAGAGAACACGACCGAATGTTCCCGTCCCTGGAGGAAACACTGAGCAATGCGTGAACCAAGGACCAGCAACGAAACTTACCCAAGGTGCCTCTCACTTCGAAATCGGTTAATTTCAATACGCCGAACTTCTCGACGTGGACCTGCTCATTTTCAAGGGAGCGAGCAGGCTGACGAGGTGGAGTGAGGGGCAGCGGAGGGTCGCAGGGCAGCCAACGAGGAAAAGTTGCCCGCGAGACGGGAGTTGGATGCAGTTGTAACTGGGTTTCTTGAGTCGACGGTTTCTCTCGCACCATCATGGCAGCACCCGAATCAGCATCTGTACCATCATCGCTATGACCCGGAGACACAGGAGGGGTCATGAGCACTTCGTACACCATAGGTACGGATTGGTGACGGTATGGTGCTATTCCTGGCGAAATCGATGTGATGGACTGGGGTGTGGGCGCGTGAAAATGATCCATGATATGCCTAGGAGTGATTCAGAGTGCAGAAGTACTAGGCACTGGTAACAGAGTATCAATTGAGTTGATAGGTGAGAGAAAAGTGGGACGTACGGAGATGGCCTTGTCTCAGTCAAAGGAGAGACTCGTGGTTCTGCCGATGAGGCTGGCTGCTAAGCGCTCGCTCGAACTGTTTGATCACGAGGCCCCCTCTAGCCGAAGGGGGCAATCTGATGCCCTCAGCTGCAGCGTTAAAGCTCGTCGAGGTCAACGACGAAAGCGGTGAAACCTCAGCTACGTGGACTCATCGGGTTTGAGGTGTTTATGGGACAATAAATTTATTCTTGACTGAAACACGTCTTAAGGTACTTACTATTACTTGGTAGTCATTCAAGTTTATATAAGCTGCTCTTTTACTCTACTTCTCATGTCTCGGGCAAGCAATGCTGGAGGATGGCTCAGAGGCACTACCATACGCAAGGGGGGCACCACCGCGACAAACTCTCATTCCGTCCGGTCCAACACCCCTCAAGTCCAAAGTACTTCCACAACTATATTCGGCGGTGGTATCAAGGATGCATCTGGCAGAACGGCCGAATATTTCGTGAGTCCTTTGCGCGTGGCATGTCTTAGTCTCCTGAGACAGGAGCTACGGCAGTCTATGGACGATCAATGTCCCGTATGCAAGTCCGACCGATATCTCAACCCAAAGTTGCGCTTGCTCGTAAGCGCGTGTTATCACAAAATGTACTTGTACCACATACCTAGTTCCCACAACTCAAACCCCACCGTGTACCCAGGTGTGAATCGTGCATCGATCGGCTCTTCACGCTCGGACCCGCGCCGTGTCCAATATGTCAAAAGATCCTCCGGAAGCTGGCATTTACCCCGCAAACGTTCGAGGACCTCACAGTGGAGAAGGAAGTGGCAGTACGAAGGCGTGTAGCGAAGGAGTAAGCCGTTCGGTCTTGCTGCAGGTTGCAACTGTCCCAATGGCGTCTCTTCCAGCTTCAACAAGCGTCGCGAAGATTTCCCTGACCTTCGGTTGTACAACGATTACCTCGAAGAAGTCGAGGATATCAGTAAGTACATGCATGTTGGATCGTTGCTGAGTTCGTTCCTCAACTTTGATGTAGCATTCAATCTCATAAATGATATCGATGTTCCGGAGACCGAGGCCAGGATAGAGAGATATCGCAAGGAGAATGCTTCATTGATCGAACTCAACGTGCGACGAGAGGAACAGTATGTTCAAGCCTTGAAGGATCAAGAAGAGCAAGATCGGTTAGAAAGAGAACAGCGTGCACTCGAAGCTCGCAAGGAGGAAGAACTAGAACGCGAGGAGAAGGAGAAAGACAGACGAGAAATCATCGATCGACTAGAGACAAGTACCAAAGATGCTGCCAAGGTCATCGCAAAATCTCGTGCACAGGCAAACAAGCGGTTGTCTGCTCGCACCGCTGCCACTGCTTTGGCGAAGAGTAGTGCACAACTCTTACGTTCACGAGCAGCGCAGAGTACCACCGTTCCCGACGTGCCTCACGTCCCACTGCAGGACGACTGGTGTGCATACGAGGACATGTATACCCTGCGGGACAACTACGACGATATATACAGTGAAGCTGTACGAGAAGATCGAGAAGGTATCATGAGGGCAGGGGGATACCGTGTACAAGAAGCCTGGGACAGGGCCGTGCGGTCAGCGGTCACAGCCTTATTTTTACCTCCGCTCTCAGGGGCCTCTGAACCCAACTTTACACCTGGAGCGCTTCGTGGTACCGCTGCTTTCATGTGATAATATAGATCCATATTCAAAATAGTTTGACCATTCTATGCGTGTCGTCCCTCTCCGCCAAGGGAATGGTATTAATCCAAGCAGGGCTCCGAGGATATGCAGTTGAGGTTGAATTATCACTCAGCGATACTGAAAACGACTTTGCGATCGCTTTGCTCTTGGTCCGAGAGTGGGTCACCCATGGTAAAGTAAAGGAGTTGGTATTCTTGTTTCTTCCTGAATAATACATGTTAACTGCTAGGTCGTGTGACCAAAAGAGAACTAACTTGGCACCCTTCAACCTGAATGTTTTGATTACTGTGTCTGGATCCAGAGTGGATTTGAGGGTTGCATCTTGACATGCATCATCCACTTTCTCGTCATCTGAGTCGGGAATGCTGACTACTCCGTCGTCGGGAACTTGATCCGCACGTAATCGCTTCTTGGCAGCCGGGGACTGCGATCGTTCTCGGCGTTTGCTTTTACCTAGCGAGATAGATGATGACGAGGCCAGTACCGCGCTGGTCGACGCGTTCAGAGCGGCCTGACGAATATGTTTATGGATTCTGCTATTCTGCTATATCAGTTCTCAACGTTCTATGGGGGTCCCATAGTCGAAGCATCACCTTGAAGGATCGAACACAAGGAGGTTGTACTTGCCGTTTTTCTGAAGTTCATACCCCACTATGGTTACGGAGTGACCGTCATACTGCATTATAACAGGCATTTTACCAGTGGCGACAACAGGTGACGCGGCGCGGAGTATTTTGTTGACATCTCCTTCGGGTTTTTCGGTGAAGTAATGAACAACCCACTCTGTCAACGTATCAAATCCTGCGGGATAAAAATGAGTGGTGAGTTTCTACAAGATGAAATGGTCAACCTCTTGGGGAATTTCTGAGGTCAAAATCCACAAGCACGCAGCTAAACCGATTTGTCGTCATCCAATGCCACCCATAAGTTATGATGAATCTTACGGGATTTTGCGAGACGTGAAGGCAGCGTAAAGGTCTGGTTGTCTGGATTAAGAGTTAACGTCTGCATACAACCATTGCACATCACCTCCAGTCCCGAGTCTTTTCTTGGTGTTTACTAATTTATGATCGAGTTCACGAGCACCGATATCATCATAGCCTGCCAGACCGTGTCAGTTCAAAGAACCATTTCTTATTGATGTAACGCTACCTTCTTTCCAAGCGTCTTCTATCCACTGTTGTAGATTCCGCACACCAGGGGGTGACGGAGAATCGAGGTGGGCAAAGTAGATGGTCTGAGATTGCTGGTCCATGAGAGCGGCGCATGACATGAGAAAGTTACGGTATCTGATGAAGGAGCAGTTCAACTAGTCAGTCCAACTCCTCATGTTTCCAAAATCAAGCCCACGTGCCCGCAGCCCCAGTTCAAATCAAAAGTTTCACGTTGAATATGAGGCGTTCGCTCGTAGCACAAAACAGCACGTTGAATAGCACCTTTCTTGTAGGAATGCTTCAGTGCTTCTTTCAAAACTGAGAGTACTCCTGCAAGTATGATCCCTTCAGGGGTTAAATCCTAACCTCACCAAAACATGCCTCACCAGGTGAGAAATTGTCGGGTGGTGCCTTTGCTTGTGCAGGATACCAGAAGACATCGTCTTGCGTCGCCCTTTCCGCATTCCTTCCAAACTTCATCGGGGTGGTCTTTCGCTGGGGAGTATTCACGGAAGTGGGTTTTGGTCTTGCACGTTTGGACCGCAAGCCTATGGAGGCGTCAAGCTTGGGGACACAGGAAAAATTATTAGAGCGCGCCAGTTGGCTTGCCACTGGCGTGGCTGCTGTGGTGATCGTCTCGTTCCGAGGCGCTCAGACCACTCAGGCTCCGGGGGCAGAGTTGGCAAATGTCGTTATTTCCAGGAAGGCTTGCGACGTGTCAGCCTAGAAGAATGAGCAGGTTGGTGACCAGAATAGGTTACCTTGCAACGTCTACGGTATTCTTCTCCACGATTTCTATATCTGAGTCGTCCGACATGTCAAAGACACTCGCTAGTGGTGGTGGCAGTGTTGACGGAGTGTGTCTTACGTAAGCAGTTTGGAGGGCTCTGGACGCGCGTCGAGTACTTGATCATCATCACCATGTCCAGGTCCTACGATCGCGGTGAGCAACTCTTCTTTGTTCAAAGCTTAACACTGATCTCGCATTCTAGCACTCACCGTCTTCTCTCCCGACGGCCACCTATTCCAGGTAGCGTCCAGACGCGTCATCTTTGATCCTCCATCTCATGTGGTATATGAAGGTCGAGTATGCTCTTGAAGCCGTTCGAAAGGGGACATGTGCGGTAAATGTCTCTCGTGCACGTCAGGATGACCCCATCTTACTCTTACTATTAGGTCGGTGTCCGCGGCAAGGATGTCGTCGTATTGGGTGTCGAGAAGAAATCTGTACTGCAGCTCCAGGACCCTCGTACAGTCCGCAAAGTCGTGATGCTTGACGATCACATCTGCTTGGCATTTGCAGGTATTACATTCCATGCAAGCTCAATTTCTTGGACTCACACTTTCCAAAGGTTTGACTGCAGACGGTCGTGTTCTTATCGACAAGGCGCGGATAGAATGTCAAAGCCATCGGCTAACGGTGGAGGACCCAGTAACAGTGGAGTACATTACAAGACACATCGCAGGGATTCAACAGGTAAAGATACTTTTATGGACCTTAATGGATCCTAAGTTTTGTATTCGACCAGAAATATACGCAATCTGGTGGTGTCCGACCTTTTGGTATCTCAACACTGATTGTCGGTTTCGACCCCCACGACACCAGACCAAGACTGTATCAAACAGAACCCAGTGGTATTTACAGCGCATGGAAGGTGCGCGGCTCTCTTCGAGTTTCCATAATAGCTTCCCAGACTTGTCGCAGGCAAATGCTATCGGTCGTTCATCCAAAACAGTCCGCGAGTTCCTAGAGAAGAACCACAAGGATGACATGACACGTGAAGAGAGCATCAAGTTGACAGTCAAGAGTCTTCTCGAGGTTGTGCAAACAGGAGCGAAGAATATCGAAATCAGTGTGATGGAGAGTTATGGAAAGATCACCGTGCGCCTTTTCTCGAGTCCTGAAAGTGTTCTACGGGCTGAGCTGGATTTCCAGAATTTGGAGCTCTCGGAAATTGAAGGGATAGTAAGCGAGATTGAGCGAGAGAAGGAGGCTGGTGGGTTAAATATCATCATATTTTTAATAACTTACTGATGGGACTGAAGAGGCCGAGCGAAAGCGTACTCGGTTGGCAGCAACTGCAGCTGGACAGGCTGCGATGGCAACGCGAGCAGATG
>JBBPLB010000138.1:0-15516 GCA_038089595.1 Bothia castanella
ATTGTTGTGGAGTACGCTGGCCATGACGGAGGAATTGGCAAGGCGGTTGCAAGGTCGAGGAAGCCATCTTTGAGGACGTCTAAACCGACAAAGGTCCTTCGATGCTGGTTCAGAGAGAGACGCAGCTGGAGTTGCTGGTGGCATGGTGTGCGAAGGACACAGTGGAAACTTGAATGAGCAGCATAACGTGCTAACATCAGTCGTAAGTGCAGGTCATTTTTCCGACGCGTCAAACTCTACTCCTAATACTATAGTGATAGTATGTATGACACATCGACGCATACTTCAGTCCTCTGCATTCATGTCAATGATACCTTCTTCTGAGCTGGTCTCCGCCGGACAATAAGTTGAAAACGAAAACGACTTTGTAAGGAAGCTCCCTGGGTTAAAAACATGACAACCAGAATAGGTTAACTTGTACTTTTCGTATTTGTCAGCGAGGACGACCTTTAGAATAGTGCTATTTAACGTCAGGAAGTCTGAATAGTAACGCAGTATCTTACAACTGTTGGCAGTGGATACAGGCGCAACGCATGGTCATAGTCACTTAATGTTGGTTGAATTTGAGTCGTCAAGGGCGTCAGATGGCTTTGGTCCAAGATCGTTTGCACGAGCTACGAGGGGTCTGCTTAGTACAGACCGAGAGGTAGATGATACAGCGTACATATCTTCTCAGATCCTCTCCCGTGACGTTGGGCTTGACTTCCACTGTATTTCGCAACATCCTCGCCATGGTATCTTCGCGGAAGATCACAATCTCCTGCGCGAAGAATTTCAAGCGACAAGGATTGCTCGCAAAGTGTACCTTTGGGACTTTCGCTCTCAGCTGGGACGTGAAAGATGAAAGTATCGGTCTTCGTGGCAGAGTCACATTGCTCGTCAGATCAAGCGGGCCGGGGACAAAAACAAAGTGAGTTGTACGAGTCATCTGAGGGTATGAGGCAATGAGTTGACCAAGGGAATCAAAGTTTTCTGTGTAGTGCATTTCAGTCCATGACGAACTTTGGAGTAAATTTCAACATGCCATGATATCGTTGAATGTCCTGTCCACTCCCTTGCATGATTGACCGGCTGGTGAAGTTTCCACACATGACAATAACCTTGGGTATAAAGTTGTTTTCGATGCAATTGTCAAACATCTTTTGAAGCCCGACGAAGGTTTTAGGATTGTCCAGCCAGACATCGGACAAGAAAAAGAAGTAGACATCCGAAAGCTCCTCTCGAACACGACGGGCATAGTTTGACTGCATGAAGATCAGTCATGGGTTACAACGACGAAAATAAACGTACATCTTCTAGCAGGGTAGTTGAGCCCTTCCCGAGAAAGTCTATGTGACCATATATTGAACTACAAAGGTGAGTGCCCTTTCTGTGTCCTATGGGCAAGTGATTTACCGAGCGGTCTCACGATCTTCACAAGGCGGTTGACCAATAGCAATCACTTCCAAGGTACCTTCTTCCGTATACTCGCCTTCTACGAGAGCAATACAACCCTCGGTATACAATCCCTCGCCAGGATCGTCCTTGGTCACAGTAAACATCTCAAGCAAGACAGCAACGTTGGGAATCCTACCAACTTGGTTACGTCCAGCACAACACTTCCGTCAGCATCTTCAAGGCAAAGCCTCCCCTCCATATCATGCGCAAGCATGCCAAGGAGCAGAAATCTTTCTCCAGCTCTCCCCAGAAGTTGTTTTGTCGATTTTAGCTGTCTCAGGACGCATGGGAATATATCTCGCCCGATATCGTTGCCTTGACCATACCGTCACGAGGTGCTCCCGATCACGAGAGGGTAATGTGGAAGGTGAAAAATGTTCGTTGCGTAGTATGCTCTGCTTAATGATATGAAGCCTGTTCCGCGCAGAGGTAATGCGTGACTCTGCTGTGCCAGACATTGTGGGTGGCACCGAGGATCTTCGAACTTTACGATAATAGAAAACAGATGATGACGAGAGGCATACCTTTCAAAAGTCCCTCGTTCGTGCGACCAGTTCCAAGCTGGCATTTCAAAAGCATCAATTACATATAGATGACTTTCAGGATCAAGCAGCTCGGTTTCGGCACGATCGCCGGAGCCTTGATCCTGAAGGGCTTCGTACACTCTCTGGAGGATAGGCACAGATACCTTCATGGCGGCGTCTGTCCACACATTCAGCCAGTAACGCAGCCGTCATCAAAGGTGGATCACCATCTTGTTTATTGTACTCTCTAGCAATTGTCTCGATGGAAACCTCGATTTCTTCGTCGGCGATTTCGTGACGATCAAGGATCTCCTCCAGAAACTGTAGGACTTCTGGCCCAAGTGAATGACTGTACTTGCGGAAGATCTAGAAAAGCTGATCGGAGCGTTCGAGAACATAATATGAAGTTGCATCAAACCTTGATTATGATTCGCTGGCGTTCGTCAGCCATATCGTCTCAGGCTGACAAGTTGTCACGCCCGAAAAATGGGTTATGTGTGCAAAGCAACTCGTCCGAGCCGAGAAATACTAGTGGAACTTGTTGAACAGGTCACCTGACTCGATACCCAAAGGCTCTAAATGGGGCAGCTTCGTACGTCAAGTCGCAACACTGATCATGTTCGCGACTCTGGACCTCGACATAAGACCAGGATCCGGCATAGGGATGTTTGAATTAGGTTTGCTGTTGTGCTCTTGCCAAACCTGCAGTCCGTCTGATGGAGTACCCCTAGGTTCATCTCTCTGGTCGGTCATTTCCACCCTGCGAACGCTCCAGCACCTGTTCCCACAAGTAGAGGTCAAATTTGACCTCGAGAATGCGTCCACAACCCCCGTAATCCTCCACCTGCGTCCGTACTTTGATCTGCTCTTCTCTGCTTATCATCAGCGACTGCACACGATTTGCTTAAGAAAGCCAAGGGATTCTCATCCCTCAATAGTCTTGCGATACAAAGATTCCGTCATCTGTTCCGGAGGGGAGCCGTTATTAAAGATCCAGATTAGTCGAACCTTTGGCCCAACATATCCAGGAGATGAGCTGAAGTATCCTGGGGTCTGGTTCAGTTTTGACGATGATACTATCAGTGAAGGCCTCAGAGGCACGTTGTCGCATGCAATCGCAGATAACAGATCGAAAGAGGTCAAGCGTATCATCGTCACACAGAAGGATGCACAGGATGGGGAGCGTGATCCTCTTGACGAAGTTACTCTTTGTCCAGCGGTGTATGGAGAGATTTCGCGAGCTATTGTCAAGGTATGAGTGAATCACGTCTGCGTGTCCTTGTCCTCATCCTGCATCTGCAGATTAACAATGGCGTTGTATTTCACTTCTATGGACCTTCTGGTCCCTCAACCATGTCTCTTCACGTCCGCTTGGGCGAAACAACTGCACAAGATCTCAATATTGACCTAGGGACACCATCAAGAATATATTATAAAGATGATGAGCGAATGGCAATTCATTCACCAAACCCGCAGCTAGAAGACGAGAACCAAAGCACAGATTGTGAGTCAGATGTATTCCTTATGGATAGTCCCTTCTAACGGTTATTAGACTTTTATAATTATTTTAGCCATGGTCTCGACTTCTTAATTTCTGGCCAAACCCACTTAGTTCGCAAGATCATACTGCACTCCAACGTTGTGAGCAACGAGATTCCGTACTGATTTGCCCGAATTAAGTGGGTCGCTCTAAGCCAGGTTCCCCTTTATTCCAACAATATAAACGTTGTCCATGGGAGCTAGAGGGAAAACCAGAGGATGACGAAGATGGTTGGTGACATCTTACTTGTTCAGGATGTAACTCAATTTGGCTAGATTCACCTCCGAGGATGCGCTACACAGACAAAGTAAGCGTTCCCGTTTCTTTTTATCT
The DNA here is from genome assembly GCA_038089595.1 of Bothia castanella. Taxonomy (NCBI): domain Eukaryota; kingdom Fungi; phylum Basidiomycota; class Agaricomycetes; order Boletales; family Boletaceae; genus Bothia; species Bothia castanella. Next base: position 3,835 of record JBBPLB010000138.1, read on the forward strand.
TCCAGTATGACAACGGCATCAGTTTGAGGCGATCAGTCACTTTCTCAGCCCGAGGGATCCTCCACCATCAATGGTGCACGATCGTACTGAATACGAGGATAACATTACACTGCCGAGTGCCACTTCAAGTAAGATCGGTATCTTGTGATCAAAAGCTTGTTAACACATTCGCGCAGGACTGTACGCTTATGACGGGGTAATATTGGAGGTGAATGAAGCATCCCAAGTTGTGGCCGTCATGTTAGTTTGACCGTGACCGTCCATCTACATGCCTTCTTGTACATACTTGCGTCTGGCATTTACATCCACCCTCAGCTGGAAAAAATGTCTGGCCATGTCGTTCTAAGTTCTTCTAGGTCATTAATCACTGAAATCCCTTCCACATCTGCAGCTGTGTCACCATCGACCCCCAATGTCTTCTTCTTCCCGCCTTCCACGACATCTAAGCCTGTTTCGTGGAAATGTGCGCAACGACCCCACCCCAGCTTTTTAGCGGCAATAACATTCAGCTTACTGTCGTCGATGAATATGCATTTTGAGGGATCGGAAATGTTAGCGACCTTCATCGCCTATCAAAATGATAACCATAAGTAGTCAGTTTCGAGGTCCATGAGTATTTGGGGTGCATCCTACGTTGTGAAAGTACTCTGGTTCTGGCTTGCAAGTAAAGTTTGGTTGCTCGTAGTCGCAATAGACGAGTCCTTCTATTTGATCTTGGACATTCAAGATCTTGAGCACCCGGTTGGCATGCTGGAATATTTGTCAGGGCTCATTCCAACTCTCCGTTTGCAGAACATACGTTTTTGTATGCATTGGTCAGGGCCCAAACGCGTACCTTCGTCCTGTCTAGGTCTTCGAACAGTTTTCTTAACTTTGGGTCCGGCTTGATACAGTCCTCCAGAGGGAGTGTGCCATCGCATTTCTGATCAAAATCAAGGGGGTCTAAATGGTAGTGGTCTATCATCACAGGCTATGTGCAACTACTTGGTGGAATTACCTATGTCATGATGCCGGGTGAGGCCGCGTAGAGCGAGTCCGTATTGTCTGTAGTACAAGTGATGCAATTCCGATGCTTCGTCTTCATCAAGGCCCAGGGAGACAAAGTATGCTTCGGGAAATGGCTTCAAGAGTAGTTTGCATCCATTATGAGCGAACATACCATGGATCCGTTCGCCCATCACGTGTGATATCTTGGTACTGGCAGAATAGAGGGTGTTGTCGATATCAAACCAGATGACCATGCGGGGATCTTTCAGTAACTTTGAGAGAAACGAATATGAGCAGCGCAAAACATTTCATACCTTCCAAAGTTCCGTCCACAGACATGATTATAAAGTGGGTATCGCTGTAGATGCCAGTATATGAGTGCTGGTAGCAACTTGACTGCTAACTGTAGTGTAGGAGGCCAGTGTGGGATATATCGGGAATATGGTTCCCACAGATTAAACTCCGACATACCATCCGCCAGTGTATACCCTCACCGTGGCGATCGACGACCTCGACAACAAAATCCTCAAGACTAACGACCAGTGAGTGCGATTTCGTTCTGGCCAGAGGCACAGATCCAACGTGACATACCCGACCACCACCCTTTATTTGATGGAAGGATCGTCTTCTGTTGGATGTCTCGTTGGCCCCGTGGATGTATCGCTGCCCCCTGCTGACACCCGCGTCTTCAGATGGCCCGCAGCAAACAGCTCGCACCCGGCATTTCTGGCCGAAACCCCCAGGCTGTTGCTCGCCGTGGTTTGAAGGCCCTCAAAAAATCGGAGCCAGAAGCTTCTGCAACGAAGGAGGTTCGGGTTGGCGGTGAGAAGAACGGCGGCACCCGTCTCGTGCCCACGTCAAAGGCACCCCGCTACTACCCCGCAGAAGACGTCCGTCAGCCAAAGCAGACTCGCAAATCGCCTAAACCCACAAAGCTCCGCCAATCTATCGTTCCAGGGTCCGTCCTCATCGTGCTTGCTGGCCGTTTCAGGGGGAAGAGAGTGGTGTTCTTGAAGCAGCTGGAGAGCGGGTTGCTGTTGGTGACGGGTCCCTACAAGATCAATGGTGTCCCCTTACGGAGGTTGAACCAAACGTATGTCATTGCCACCTCGACCAAGGTCGACCTGGAGGGCTTCGAAGTGAGTGCTTTTCCAGCTCCAACGTATCGCCATGGTGATCTGATCGTTACAATAGGTCGAACCCAAGATCAATGACGCATATTTTGCCAAAACTGTCATGAAGGGTGCGACGAGTGCAGAGGCGGAATTCTTCGAGGAGGGCAAGCCCAAGCCAAAAGAGCCTTTCCCGGAAGCCAAGTCAACCGACCAAAAGGAGGTTGACAAGGCTGTCATTGCGGCTGTTCAGAAGCAGGCAAACCTGGCCAAGTACCTGAAAGCCAGTTTCGGTCTTACGAAGGGCCAGTACCCTCATCAGATGGTGTTTTGAGGCGCGACTTTTATTCTACGGGAAAAGATATATGGCGCTATCTGCTGTGTAAAACTATGATATGTCGCATTGCACTACATGATTTTCTCGTACTCTGTTCGGATCACGTGTGCGTTTCGGGTCGCGTTCTGCTTTGCGCTTTGACACTCGAAGGTGCCGCCAGCGGGGCAAGTACAGTGCTTGCGTTCGAGGCGACAAGAACAAGGATGAACTAGTACGAGCGAAGAGCCAAAGCCCTTCAATTCCTCGACAACCTCAACAACCTTCAACTCTCTGCTGGCCCTCTCACTTATGCCCAGGCTGCACCTTCGCAAAGCAATGAAGGTGATCCTACCGAGGCCTTCGCCTTCATCGACGAGATTACCCGGAAGAGCTCCGAGCCTACCCCCGTGTAACAGCTAGATCGCCCCATCTCGCGCGCTGAGACGCCTTCCCTCCGCAATGGCACAGCATGTGAGGGTAGGTATACATCCGTTGTCCCCACGTCTTCATTGTCCGGGCAGTCCGAGTCATCCACCAGAGCAGTCTCTTCAAGATTCGAGGCTGCAGCTGCTCTGTCTGCCAGTTCAACGGGGAGGTGGAGATGCTCGGCCGTATGGAGCAGCGCTTGTCAGTAAGCCAGGTCCATCGTTGATGAGCAAGCGGGCTTGCCAAAGAATGAATAAGCCAGCAAATGGAGAGAAGGCATCCTCAAGTATCCGAAGATGGCCCAGCTGGGTAAACGTGGTGCGACGTGATTATCCTCTTTCAGCTGAACTCGTCACTCATCCAGCCTAATCATCACGGCTCTCTCGTTGTTGTCATGGACACATCACACCCGTTCGACATGGATGCGGACGGTCGTCAGGTGTGTCATTGCACTCAGACCTCTTGCCAGGCGAGCCACTACTCCAAAGCTTGTCGTTCTCCTACTTGGTAACTAACAAGGCAACTCTCCCGACATTGCTTTTAAACTCGCATGCATTCCTGGCTACTTCTTCCCGCCGCTAGCATTAGTAAAAGAAAAAACCTCGCACGTATCGTTTAACCTCGTCCCATGGCTTGTTCTTCGCTAGCCTTCTTACTGTTCTCCTGATTTGCATTCGATACTCGCATGTATTACTAGCAGTCCCCTATGTGTGCATCACCGTCACGTGTGCCCGATTCAGAAGTCACGTGGGCCACCAATTCTCGCTGCGACATAGTAGGCAATCCTCCAACGCTCCTTCATTCTTCGCCGTGGTTCGTTCGCCACGTCAGAAATGCCTTCTGTCCGATTCCGCTCGCGGTTACTTTTCGCCAGTCTCGCTCTTGGCGCCGTCTTGTTGCTTAAATGGCCGACGAGCACATCCTCTTGGATTTTACTTGCCTGTTGGCCTCTTGGCGTGCTTTTCTTCCTATACATCGCCCGTGTTTACCTCGCACCATATGTCCTTATGCGCTGCTCCAGCCATATTCAAGTTCGGAGTGTCAGCTTGCGTTCCATTCGCGGCTTATACTTTCGCAAAGGCAACCGGACCTGGCGAATCGATCGGTTTGTATATTCCTACCGCTCCTCCGCAGATGATGGGCCAAGAAGACTATTCTTTCGCATTGAAGGTTTCAAATTAGAGATTGAACCTCCCCCGGCCCCTCGTCCACCCCCGCCGCGCGCATCTCACCGACGCGGACTCACACTTGCGGACCTTTCCCCCTCTCCTCTGGCGCTCTACCTATGGTCCGTGATATCAAGCCTGTACGTCGTATTTGATCCTGCGGTTCGGCCTGTCATTCGCCTCGTCGTAACTGCAGCGCTCCAGCAAGTCATTCGTTTCATCCCAAGGCTTATGGAAACAGTCCAAGTAGATATTGACCGAGCGGTTGTCTCATACGCTGGCTTCCCTCAAGCCCAGCTCATTGTGCAGAACGTTGCGTTCAAGGGTCACGTTTCCTTCTCTCAGAGCCCTCAGCTTCACCCCACTGGAGATTACGCTCCTTCAAGCAGCCATGCACTGAGCGCACGAGCCCTTGCGATGGGCGCTTGGAAGTCACGTCTCTCCCATGGGTTTAAACGTGCCTGGACCCGCACCTGGAACGATACATTGGGACAAATGACAGGTTCCGTCTCGTATGATCTCATAGTAAAACAGGTTCATTGTTTCATCCCGCCGGATGGTCTGGTACAGATGGGTATGTCGAGCAGAGAGTTTTTTCAAACAGCATTGATCCGAGAATTCAGGCATTTCCGAAAGCGGGACGATACTACGTTCGCCTGAGTCGTTTCTTGTTGGTGGTTCGGCCCGATTTAGCCCAAGAGACGGTACCATTGAACCAAGTAGTGTTCGCAATCAAGTCAAGGTTGGAGCCATTCATGTAGATGCCGACAACTTTCGGCGTTGGTTATCGCACTTCAAGATTGCGACCGAGAACATTGTTGATCCACCTCCCAGCTCTCTCACCACAGCTACCTCTCCGTGGTTGAAGAGTCCCTTTACTGCAGTGAGTGCCCGCGTAGACCTCATTGGTAACCTATTGACACTGCCAAGGCTCCCGTAGCTTCAGACTTTCGTCCTCAAGTTATGGCGAAGCGGAGGACGTGGAATGTAAAGGTGTGTACACACTGCAGTATTTGTCTCAGCCTATTCTAAGTCGCCCATGTTCTAGCCTCTTGAACTTGTCGCGGCTGCCCGTCTTGATCTGGATTCTGTCACAGTATCACAGAAAATTGGCCATCACAAGTACAATGTTGTCTTCAAGGCAGTAACCTGCTCTTGCGAACCGAGCAATGCAACGGTGAACCCTGCCCATCGTGCTTGGCTAGGAAAGGAATCGTCAACCATATCGCAGGCGTTCTTCTTGCGCCTAGAACTGCAGGACGTCTCTTTGTATCGGCCAAGTGGGGTGGCACAATGGAACTCTCCCATTTTATCTGTCGGTTCCACCTCAGTCGACGCCACGCTGTCGGATTGGCCGTCAATGCAGTTTTCCGATACTTCTTGCCGTGGTGCCAATCTACCGTTTATGTTCCTTGAAATCCAGATCGCTTCTCTGTCATTTGCAGACAGGCATGACACACTGTTCAGCCTAATCTCGGAGCTCAACTCCCCCAGGAATGTGCCTCTAGTGGATTCGGAGCCCTTCTTGCCAAATGTCATCTCGCCGGTTCCCCGGATTGCTGTCAACGTGAGAGTAGGACGCCTTTCTGCACGCGTCATATGTGCCGATGTTCCTGGGGTTGGGGAACCATTCTCAGTGGAACTTGAAACTGATGGGATGGTCTTTACATCCTCCTCCAACATGCGTATAGAAGCAACCTTGGTTCAGCATCTCCCGCTTGATGGAGACCTCCCGTTCCGCATGACATGCCCCTTCACTTTCTTCTTGTGCCCGGTCTTCTTGCGACTACGCACCCACTCCTCGAACATCGCTACACGACGTATGTCTAGGTGGGGTTCAGAATGCACGAGCAGTGAAACTTTATTCTCCTTGGAGGCTTTGGAAGCTAATGGGACGTTAGCTGGACTCGGAGTGGCAAATGATGATGATGAATCTGCGTGCGCCACATTGAACACTCGCACCATATTCGTCGATCTTCATTGCTGCACGGAGGCTGGGATGGTGGAATTATGGCACCCTGAAAGACTCAGAGTTCTGAGTGTGCTGCTATCACTGCTTTCCGCCCGTTGGCCATCCTCACCGGCAAGACCTTCCCGCTCCTCATCAACTCCGTCTCCGGGCTGCACACTCTCATTTTCTGCCGCACGATTCGTGCTATTCGTTACGGGTTCTGATATCAACCCCGATGCAGATAAGGACATCACGCGCGGGATTGCATTCAGTACAGGTTTTTTACTGCGGTACTGTTCGACAAACACCGAGCAGGTGCACGCTTTCCCACTGTCTCAGCTATACTCTCAAACTAGGGCAAAATTGTCCTTGCCTGTCGATAAACTCGGTGATGCCGCCCATCCAGAGAGGATTTCCGAGACTTCTGGCGCAAATGTGATAGTCGGAAAACTCATGCTCTGGAGCACGACCGTGCGCGCTGCGGCCGCAGACGAATTCTCAATGGATGACCCACACATTGCGGAGAGAGACAGTCCCCTCCTGGATACTAAACAGCTCCTCTCAGTCAAAGATGTTAGCGTGGACGTCAAATTCACTTCGAAAACCCCCATGAATCCCGCAGAAGCTGCATGTGATGCGGCATTCAGTGTGGACGATGCACAGGCACACTTTGAACTCGGTCTAATATACTCAACTCTCCTCGCGTTGCGGACGATCCAGACACTGCAGCAGTGCGCGACCTCATCGAGGGTGCCAGAATCGCCGCCTCTTCCTGCGCTCTTCGCTGTACTTAATGTCCACGGCACAGTCAAAGCTATTCGGATGCGTCTACGGTTCATGGACGAAACTGTGGTCGCACGAGTTAATCATCTCAACGTGACTCTCGCCCCTCATGATGCTCGCTGTTCCATCAATTCGTTGCTTATATGGGTCCCAGTCAATCGACGACAGTCGATCGTCGAAGTACCAGGAGAGACTTGGGAGGAGCTCGGCCGTTTACACAGATGTACTCTGTCGCTCGCTCCGTCCTTGAAGGGTCCGATTCTCATCGACAGCGATAGCTTACGGATCCGCATTCCTTCTGGCTATGTTTTTGCCCAACTTCAGCTTGCTGCGGTGGTTACCATCAAGGGGATTAAACACCTGGTCCAGGTAGTCCAAAGCGCCAAATTCTCTCCTATCCCCACTCCAGAGGCCGAGTCTGCGGAACTCCTACCCGATCTCACCTTCAGTTGTCGACTGTTTTGCTTGGAGGCTGCTGATGACCCCTTGGAGAGTCAGTTGGGATTTAATTATCGGGTTGGCCTCGCTGCAGCCAAAGCCAGACTTCACCGGGAAGAAGCCTTCGACGCAAAGGCGATGGCTATTATGTCGGGGAAGCCAGTCGCTGTGGATACCCCACTCATGAACACAGACTATCAATTTGGCAGAGAACACTCAGTCTCCACCCAAGATGCCCGTCAACGTTTGAATCTCGCACACAGTCTAGATTGGATAACCAGGCTCCGCCAATACACTCGAGATCGAGTGAGTCGAGAAGAACTAGTTTATCGCGAACTTCATGGTGCAATACCATTAAAACGACCCACCAAGGCTCCCGATCTCGTTAAGCCTGCAAAAACCTTGCGCATTCCTCCATTGCTTCGCATTATTTTATCAGGTTTTCGTCTGCGCCTTCAACGTCCCACCTTTCCTCCTGCACACTTGGCTTCCTTTCTGTACGAGCAAGGGAGCGGACTTCCCCACGACACAAGCTACTCTCTGCTTATCCCCATGCACCTCAATATCTCTCTTATGGCTGCTCAGGTTTCACTCCGTGACTATCCCTTACCCCTGCTTTACATTCCTTCCAGAACTGGGGGAGGTGGATCTCCCTCACTCGTGTTTGATTCCAACCTTGTTATCGCCGAGGAAATCGGTCCTCCTCAGTCAGTCGATTGGGTCTCTTGCCCCGTGGATAGTCTCAAAGACGGTTCCACGCCAAACCACCCTCTCGTAATTCGCGTCCCAAAGACCCTCATGCCGGTGAAGACATACGCTCGGCCGCTTGTGTCAGTCCTGACGGATCAGACAACAGCGTTCGCCTGGGGTGTTAGCTACAGTCCAGCGATCCAAGATGTCGTTAGGGTTCTTGATAGCTTGACTCCTGAGGCTCGGGATCCATCCCCACATATAGGGTTCTGGGATAAGGTGGGCATATCCCTTGTCGCAAGGTGACCTGGCTTACGGGATCCTCAGTTGAGGTTGATTTTCCACTGGACAGTCGAGATTTCGTTTAAAAAGGAAGTCCGCCTGTACATTAAAGGTAGGGACAGTCGAAATACCTGAAGGCAAGTGTTGACACCTTGTTAGGCAATCGCGATCCGTATATCTTGGACAATGATGGTGCCGGTTTTGCTCTTTGCTGGCAAGGTGAACCACAGATCAGTATCGGATCTCGAAACAAGGATCGGGAGCTCGTGCAGATTACAAGCGACTCTATGTCCATATGTATACCAAAGTGAGCCAACATTTTGCACATTTTTCATGTGAGCTATACCTGTATTAGGTTCGAGCCCGCGAGTGGCTCCGGGGGCTTTGACGCACAAGGGCAAATTGTGGCAAGAAATGATTGGTTGAAGATGTGCGCTAACCTGTGTTCTGGCGTTCGCTTTGGAGTAGGAGCTATGTTCGAACGCACGTGCAGTCGGTTAGAATGTAGCAAGTGCGCAGGCACTCCCTTTGACCGCGGCTGCCGGTTTTTCCATTTCCGGCCACATTACACTGTACAATTGGCGAAGATGGACCCTTCAGAGCCTCAGGTGGTTTCCTTCTATCTACAATTCTTACCAACTTGTCTGAAACGAGCGCAGGTTGATCACGATTCTTACCACGGTTTCCGGTCAAACTTTATCCATCTCTCGATTTCGATAACTTCGGCTCTTCGACAAGGAACTGCCAACACACCCCAACCCAGTAGTTTTCACCTCACTCCCATGGCGTTCGCTAGCTTTTGGTCCTGGTGGGGACTATTCGACAACGGGCTATCCTTACCAATCAGACAGGGTTCCCTTTATCCCCGGAGGATATTATCGCCAAAGTTTGCACGCCACCTAGCGACCCTCAAATATCGAATTTCAGTACCAGAGTTGTTCATAACGCATGTGTACATCGATGACAGCAGAGAGTCGTGGGAGGACGGAACCACATCCGTTGTGGGCTTAAAAGCCAAGGTCAGCCATTTCCAAGCCGACATGCACCAAAGGGACCAGGAAACGATCGCGCCGGGTAAAGTCCCCAACAGCATTCAAGTCGTGCGCCACAAACCATTCTATGCCGCCGAGGTTGTCGTCAAGAACGTGGACCTTCGTGCTATGTTGGCCGTTTTCCCTGAGCCTCTTAAACAATCGGTACACCTGTCCACTAACCTCGACAACAACAAGAATCAAGCTCCCTCGTGTACGGAAATTCCTCCGTCATGGCTCAATAGTGATGACTTTGTTGAAACGGATTGGTCTCCTGCACACGATCTTCCCGAAATCCAGTTGTTCCCGGTACTTTCTTGCCCCAAGGTGACTTATCTCAAGAAGAACTCGCATGTTGCCGAAATCCAAGCGGAAAACAGTAAATTTGGAGATGAGGTTACTCATACCTGCTTGCTTGGGAGTGAACCCTGTAAGAAGCTCTGCCACACCTTCGGTAACCATATAACCTTGTTGGTATTTTCTCTAGCCGTCCCACAAGTCGAGATTTCCCTGGCAGAACAGCGTATCGTAACATTGCAGCATATGGCCGAGGAGGAAGGAAAATCAGCTCGACTTGTCCAGGTGCGTTTTAATCCTAAAAGGTGTAGGATGTAAGAGGCGTTATTCACTCATCTTTCAGAGGCAATATCCATTGAATAAAATGGTTACCCTTCTCCGAGACTATATTCACCATCTAAAAGCAGCAGATCAATGTCCGGAGGGTGCACGCAAGAGTAATGTTGAGAGCTATTATATGCCAGCTGAAATGGTCTCCGCTAATGAATGGGCCGATTTCGAGAATGTCTACCAAGTACATTCTCCAAACCTTTTCATGTGTAGTGCGGTCCGCGATGTAAGCTTTTGTCCTTGTTCAGGAATACGAAATCTCATCATCTTGACAGGTTTTAATGCGGTACTATAATTGCTCCAAAGCTCGCCGTGGGTATGAGTACCACGTGGCAACTCGGTAAGTGACTGCAGTTGTATACGTTTCTTACTGAGCATAACCACTAGTGCTGTCAAATTTATCCGAGACCAAGCCGAAGCCATGATTCGCGAGGTAGTTGGTAGCAACTCAGAGAAATCTAAGGCTTCTGCCGGTGCCGCACAGGCGGCCGCCTCCGCATTGCGCAGAATGCTGACCGGAGGACGAGGTAGCACGTCACTAGACATCCAAACAGATGTTGCATCTGATCCAGCCGACGTCAAGCCGTTAGATGGATGGGAAGAAGGAGTTGTTCTCCGGAAAAGGCACTTCTGCCTGTTGTTGAAGCCGCAAATCATTCTGAGGAGCACTGATCCCTCTCCCAATGTTGATACAGAATCGGTTGTGATCCTTGCCGCAGTACAGTCAAAGTTGCAAGTGTTCAAAATAATGGATGCAAGCAATTTGGAAGATCCTATTAGTGGTCACATTATGCACAGGTAAAAATTTCCGTACGACAAAGGCTTGACTGATTCTCAACCTCCGAAAAGGAACTACATGTCATTAGATGGTCTTCAGACCTTTTGCCCGACGGACTCCGCTCCATATGACAGTGGTTCAGTTCCTCTGGAAGTGTTACTTGATTATCGTTGCGAGAGCGATTCCTTTGATCGCATCGTTCCTCAAACCAATGCCAACTGCCTATATGACCGGTTTAATCGTCTCAGACTTCGCCACGATGTTGCTTCCTCCGCCTATCCGAAATCGGAGTACTCACACAGAGGAAGGCAAGCACATCTGCAGAACGATACTGTTGAGTATTCGACATTCCCTTGGTATATACTTCTGACTAATTGGAAATTAGGACCTGGTGCAAGTCCATGTTCCCCGCTTTACGGCATCGGCAAACGATCGACACTTCCAGTTTATTTCTAACATCATCACGCATCTGGTCCTGTTTTCAGACGTGGCGCATAAAGCACGACTGGAAAAATTGGAAACACTGCTTTTTGCATATGACTTCGCGGATTTAAGGTCTGCTGCCAACGTCGTCTCCGATCTTCAGAGTCGCCTCAGGAGCGTACTCGAGACACATCACGATGTCAGCCGCCAAACGCAGGATAGCCGTCCCCAGACAAACTTACAGATCCTCAAGCTCAAAGCTCACATCTTCCTCCTGGTGGAAGAGCTCAACCTGATTTTTGACGCCATCCGGTTAGCTCAGAGCAGGATTGATGGTTGTTCAGACCATAAATCTGCGCTTCTTCTGCATGCCTCTTCGTCAGAAATCTCCTGGAGGATGCTGGACGATAATCGGGACCTGCTTGCGAAACTTGCTGTACGGAATATTGACTTTTCGTGGCTGAGCAAACAGGATAGTTCCACTGCCAACCGGTTGACGGTTGGTGACCTGCAGGCTTTTGATGGGTCTCCAAATGCGGTGTGGACGGAAATCGTCTCGAAATACGAGGAACGTTCTAATCGCCCACTTTACAAGGTATTTTACATTCTTGATCATTTTCAGTGGTTCTGATCGTGTGGGCAGAGAGATCTTTTCCTCGATGCTGATTGGAT
>JBBPLB010000139.1:3800-19339 GCA_038089595.1 Bothia castanella
ACGCGGCACTGCAGAGAAAAGTTGAAGGAAGAAAGATTTCTACCCTATGCGAGTGCTTATCATTACTTACATGTAAATACGTCATGTGCATTTTTCAGGTTCAATCAGTGGCGCTTAAATTTCAAAGACACCTGACTTGCCGCGCCGGACCGAAGCAGCAGGGAGACTGGCGATTGGTTGACGCTTCGAAATTGTTCAGCTCCGACGGAAACTCCGCTATGATGCAATATTCTCACGATTAGCCAACCAATGTAGTGAGTGTACACACAAGTATGAGCACGACACTGACATATGGTTTCCAGAATGCGCAACAAAAAAAGTAGCTCTGAGGTCAGAGGTCTCAAGTCTGTCCTCCAGGCCATCGTTCAACCCGTCTTGCAGCTGTACACTTTAAAAATCCAAGTTCACTGTTACATTGTTTGTTCCCGAGTTTGTCCAAGAAGGATCGACGATCGTTGCTGCCAGTACACGTCGAGTTAGATCGATCGCGTGCGCGCGTTGTCAATGATGCCAGTTGTCGTGCTTGGAATCCTCAAATCCGAGGTTTGGAATGAGCAAACGCGAACGCGAACGACGATCCATACCATTGTCTGAAGCACGCTCCCAAGAAGTTGGATCCTATTCAACAGACCAGTCAATCCAATCCAATCACCGATGCCATCTCCGCGGAGCACTTGGCGGTGCTTGACACAAGCCTTGAGATCGAGATGATGTTCATCATGGTCGGAAAGGCCGTCTCTTTGGACGACCAGCAAAGGGGCCTACACCAAATACCGTCACGGGGGATAGCTCACTGGGCCGCCACTGACAAATTGTCAAGGCCCTGAGCGGGTCACCTGGAGCCATGATTGGTGGCAGACCCGAGGACCCACAGGGACGTTACGCAAAATCGGATAGATCCAAGCAGTTCTAAAAACTTGCAAAGTTACCAGTCAAGCGAGGGTACATTGAATTCAAGGGTCCCTTTGAACGTCCAGGAACCACCCCAGATTGCAAGGCACGACGCTTGGCCTTGAGCTGAGCGCCTGAGCTCCAGAAATTGGCGTCTGTAAAAGCCACCGGGATTTAGGTTAGAGGCCGAATATACGTTGCTCTGCTTCCGTTCAATTGGTTCCTGACCCTCACATTAGCTCAAAGAGGGAAAAAAGGAAAAAAAAAAAAATCATTCGCATAATGAGGGGTACCACAGATACTGTAATATCAGGGGGTAGAACACTCGGGCAAGGGGTACAACGACGACATGTTGCTAGAGGGAAAAAAAAAACAGCCAACAATCCAAGGCCGAGCATGAAGCGACGCGTGACGAAACTGGAAATAAATGGAAAGTGGGGTGCGAAAGGAAAGTAAACAGGGTGGGGTCCATCCAAACGTAAACGTTTATGCCCCTCTTTAGTTCCATGTATTAGCAGCCGTCATGCTCGGCGAATGCGGGGGTGAACTGGACTGCTGGAAATATGCAGACTGGGATGGCGACGCGAGCGAACCAGGCGGGTACAGAGGCACCGTGGGCACGAGTTCGAACACGTGCTGCGCGATCGCCCGCGGTCGGCCAGGTTGTACGGTCTGACCCAATGGTTCTGGCGCAGACATGACAGCGTGTATTCGAGGATCGAGGTTCATTTGCTGGTGGAAGCCTTCTGCATTCGTGGCGGCTGCTGTGCTAGACGTGCCACGGCCATCCCAGATGCACCGAATCTCATTTCCAGGAATGATTTGGGCAAGAAGACCGCTCGAGACGTGTCTTACTTCAATGAATCGCGAGTCAAAGAGGAGAAGGTATGGCCAGTGCATCGCCACGCGTTCTGCCGTGCCTTCCCACTCGATCGTTCCCGTGGAACGGCTTGGTGCACCGTGTTTGTTCACGTAAATACCGAATTCTAAGACCATGAGCAATGGGGTGAATGATTGTCATCTTGCCTTACCATCGTAACACAACAAGAACTCGTTTTCGACACGGAACATACCCATCGGCTTGCATGATTCGCACCGTTTTGCTAGCCGCTCGTGACCGTCGTCGCGAAGCGGAATCGTAACACTCTTGAAGCTGTCGATCACGATCGTCAGTAAAATTCACCTCTTGCGCCAGCAGGTTAACATACTCAGTAAGATCCATTATCTCGAAACCTTTGGTACAGAGGATCGCAATCTTTGCTTTTAAAAAGACCAAGTCGAAGGACTCAGAGGGCAAGAAGAATTCCTACCAGAAAGTAAAGGTCAACTTCAAACGAAAACGGTAACCGCGCTGCGCACCCTATACAAACGGAACCACTCCGACCGAGCAGGTCGTATACCAAACCGCGACGTAAACGAAGCAGGCGCCTTGGATCGTTCATTGATTTTCTCGACAACAGGCTCGAGCACTCGGAAGACGCTATCGAGCTGCGACATCGTGAGCAGGTGTCATGAATCCTATTCATGAAAAGGACATACCCCCTTTTTCTTCATGTAGATAACCAAGGTTCGACCGCCTTGGTTGCCGACGCTAAAGAAGTGGACGTCCCGCGTACCATTGACTCGTTGGGGAGTCTGAGATGTATGCGCGCTTTGTGGCGACGATGGAACAAGTGCTTCTATATGATAAGCAAATAGGGCCTATGCAAAGCACCTTTTATACCTTCTGCGACGCCATGATAAGGGCGACAAGCGTACCTTGTCTGCCAGGACGAGGAACATCCCAAAGTCTTCCAACATCGCACATTGTGTAACCATCTTGAGATGCAGCACACGGCGCATAGCTGACATGAGCACCGAGGTTAGATCTTCGACCACCAACAACCAGAAAGCTTACATCGAGAGTCATGTCTGAAGCCAATCCACACACCCTCCGCACATCCAATCGCAACGAGCGCCCTTCCGTCCGTCGTAGCTGCAGGCGATGCTCAGTAAAACAATATGATCGCACCTCAAACGAATGACTCACTGAACGGCACAGAGCACGTCACCTTGCCCGTAAAAGAATTTTCATGGTTCCACGATGGCGTGGCTGCGCTCGCTGAGATCGCAGGCACGAAGAAAGTATCCGTGCTGAGCGGTTCCATCTCAAACACCTTGTTAGACTCCTGAACGACCTTGCGCAAACCGATCGCTTCCTCTAGCTTTTGCTTCCACTCCGCTCGTGCCTGGGGACTTTCTGTGAACAGCGTGTATAGACCACCGAGCCTCCCGCTGTAATGAATCGTACAGGGGTAGACAAGACGAGAGTCCACCGCACTGTCAGGCATGCCGCTGCCCGGTGATGTGGGTCCCCCATCGCCATGTCTGTTACCAAGTCCTAAACGCAGAATGCCTGTGCTTCGTTGTGTTGGCGGGTCCAAGAAGCTGGTGAGGTTTAATAGGTCCAAAGGAATAGGCTATGCGTGCTTTTAGCTGCGGGCGTCATTGGATTGCTTGAAACGACTAACCCTGCGATTGACGTAATACTTGGTCACCCCATCTTTCTCCTTTGTCTTTGTCAGGACCACTACATACCCTTGTCAGCGAAAGGATAAAACGTGAGTGGATTATGACGACTTACGGTAATTGTCGAACAAAAGGACAAAGAGCTCAGTCCATCCATTCCACTCGAAACCGGTCTCCGGTTGTCTCAACAACTTGCCAGCATGAACCAAGGATCGATTCTCGTTCAGCAAGTCCATATCCTTGCGCCAAAGTTCGTCAACACGCAGCAAGGACAACCGTCACCCGTGCACTCACCACTGCCTCTCCTGGCTTAAACACGATATTCGAGTTATAGCACCACAACTGTACTTTTTGCTTCGCAGACTCGACACCCGGCTCGCTGTCTTTTCCAAGCGCCTTGATGATCTCGAGAACTTGTGGAATGGCTTCACGGTCCTCGTGACCTGCCGGGGTCTCATCATGAATGCCTTTCAAAAGCAACTCGTATCGCAAAAGTCGGGGTATAGGGCGGTAGATGAAGTTTTTCATGTCTAGACGACGGGTGTCCGGATGACGCGTACATTGCTGTGGACGCCATCAGCGCTGCAACAAGGGCGACTCGAGGTAAGACATTATCATACTTCGACAAATGTCTTGAACTCAAGGTTGTTGGCCATCTCGTCGTCTATCCGATACGCTGCGATCGGGTAGTTTGGAATATACTCCATGTAGGCTTCCCTGAAGCTCAACGCAGCGTCGAACACCGCCGCTGTGATACTCTTGATCATGGGATGCTCCTCGCGCTGGATTTCGTGTAGCTGATCAAGCAACTTGCGGTGGTGACCATATATTTCTGCGTAGTTGTGGAACACGTCTGTGATGAAGTTCTCCAACCTTTCCCGTGGAATGATGGGAGGGTCTTGTGCGCGCAGTTGCTGGACATACACCTAACAAAACGAAACGCTCAGGGATCACCACCAAAGTCATCAAGACATGATCTCGTACGATTTCAATGTTTTCTAGATCTTTTACGTACCCCATTTCACCTTTGATCAACTCAAAGATGATCCTAAAAGTATCATTCAATATCTAATACCTTTTCAAATAGATAGGTTGCTCACGACTGGCGTTTCGCCTCGGACTTGCTCAAACCTTCTCTCAGTTCACTGGGAACTAGGTCGTGCCACTCCCACTTTGCAGTAGGACCCTTACCCATGGCGGTTTGGAACGTACGCAATTGGGCGATGTTCTGTAGATCCTTGATGGCATGGATAGCTTCCGCAAGATAATACGCATCCGGGTTACCCTCCGTCGTTTCCTTCATGATTGCTTCGAGGGCAAGAGGATACTTTTGGAGATGTTCCGAAGGTCGCGACAAGAAATGCTTCAAGTCGAGACGTCGAGACTCTTGCTGCCTCACAGATTGGCGCGAACATTCCTACAAGTCAAACAGAACCCACCGACGAGTAAGCCAAAGACCCAGTCTTATGTAGCGTCAAGTCACAAACCTCGAGGAAAAGTCGCAGGTTAGCGTTCGCCTCAATCTCTTCCTTGAATCGCTTCTCGGCCAAAGGGAGATGTGCGACATAGGTAGGATATGCATATCGGAAGCTTCGAGCGGCCTCGACGAAGACGTCTCCAATCTTCTGAATGATCGGGGACTGCTCGCGCTGACGAACGTACATCGCCTCCACGAGTCGCTTATTGCATTCTCGCAGATCGAGGATGTTACCGAATACCTCCTCAATAAATTCGTCCAGTTCAGAAGCAGGCATGATGTGCGTCGCGCGGCGGAGAGGACGAATGAACAGCTAATGCGGGTGAGTGAAAAGTCAGATGTTGAATGTAAATACGACGAACAGCTTCAACAGAGTCGAGATCCTGGACATAATGTTCCTCCTGACTTATTGTTTTGTGTATGATCCTTTGCCAAAAACATGAGGCAAACGATGCAGGATACGGTAGAGACATACGTTTGGCGATGAATCTCGGTTTCTGGAAGACTACGAAGGATGGCGGGGTCTACTGTATCCAGCCAGTCCTCAGTCTACCGTAACACTGTAAGCAGCAGATTCCAGATCTCGTGTATCAGCTTACAAGAGGTGTAACTTCCGGTTCTGGTGCTGGGGAGATGTCTGTGACGAGGGCCGCCTAAAACAACATCAATTTGCATAATGGATGTGATTTAGAAACTCACACGTCGTCTTGGACAAACCCATGAATAACACGGATCATCCTCGCTACACGTCGACGTGTAACACTTTGTGAGCATAGTGATCACAGCTGTTGGTAGCTCTTCCCTTTCCCTCTGTGACTCCGAATTACCCTCGAGGTCATCCAGGAACATGTACACGTCCTCGACTCCATCCTGGAGCGGTTTATCACCCCACTCAACTTCATAAAAGAAGAGTTGGCTTTGCAAGCTGCGCGCTACCTGTAACGCTGCACGCCTATCTGCCGTAGAGACACCGTGGTTAATCAGCAGTTCCCGCTGAATTTGTGACTGAATCGTCGACTTTGAACAAGTCGTCACTATCTGAACAATAAATATTGAGAATATGTCCACATACGACTATGTCTTTGCCAGTGAAAGCGCGGGGATAAGGGATACTGCTCTTGACATGTGTGCCTCTTGGGACCTTGTCGCGCAGTCTGACAGCGAGATGGGAGAGTAGACTGAAGTTGACAAACCGATCCGGATCTGGATCGTCACTGTCAGTGAAATACTCTTCTTCTTCGTCTTCCTGCTCCGCCATTGCTACTCCGGGGTCCTCAGCAGCGCCGTAATCACCTGGTCGGGAGTGGCCGAACGAGCCTGAGCTGCCGCCGTGGATGCCGTAGCCGTTAGGAGAATCGTCGTATGTTTCGGGGTATCCCACCGTCGAGGGTCCAGCAGTTGAAAAAGCACCGATCGAATTATCTCTCCCGAACACTGAAGAACCACCTTTAGATGCCTGATAATCGCTGTAAGTAGTAGCCGTAGTGGTAGCTGATGGATTCCGTCCAAGTAGATTTGTTTGACCTGACGATATGGTTGATCCTGTTGAGGTGGCACGGCCCATACTACCATCCGGATCTGGTGAGCACGGCTACGTCAGCATTGCTGGCTCAGATATTCGGGTTTGTGACGTACGGCTAATGAGATCCGTTGATGGTGAAGTCTGAGGTTGAAATTCCTTAACACGTGAATTTAAAGGGGGATTTGCATTGTCGGTAGGCAGGCGCGCATTGACATGCGAATACGCGTCCGCGCACCTTGATTGGCCGGACGGTTGTTGTTGATGGGATGGGCGACTTCTGGAGAGGTCCTCTACAGTGTACATGTCAACCAACGAATTCTCGTCATAGTGGCCACTGAAGCCTGGGATCGTCGGTGCCAGAGCTCCAGGGGGTCGAGCGGAAGCTTTACGGGGTAACTGATCGCGGATGTCGTCTGCACCTTGGCTATTGCCATTAGAATGGGTAGGAACAGCTGGGACTGGCTTGTAGATATTGGGCCCAGTGTCCGATTGAGAACACGTGATCGGTTTTCCGGAAGAAGACGGCAAAGTTGCAGACCCAGTTGAGCCCCGACTACCCATAAAGCCAGGGGATTGAGGGCCAGGCGTGTAGGGTAATTGACGACGACTAAAGACGAAAGTGTGAGCGGGGCAGAGCTGCGGTTCAGGATGGACATACCCGTCGACATGCGCTGTTCCAGGGCGAGAGGTATTGAGGATAGCCTGGGGGACTTCAGCGACAAGAGGGTCTGTAGGACTAGAGACAGGTGGGGGGACAGCGCCAGGGGGAAGGGGTAATGGCCTTAGTCGTCTCTGGGAAGTAGGGGAAACGGCAGACTCGATATTGGCGCGAACGTCAGGGGCATGGGATGGTGGTTCTGATAAGGGTGCTGTAAGGCTGTGCGAAATCAAGTAGAAAGGGTGGTACATACGCGGAGGGCGAGGAGGGGAATTTCTTGCAGTAGATGCAGGGAGAGAGGTTGTATCTGGTTCTGCGCGGAGAGCATTGGGATAGTGTTCCCTCGAGTTGACGGAGGCGGCGCTGGGAGGCGGGCGCTCTGTAGGCGAGGCAGATTCTTCGCCAAAGATGCGCCAGACCTCGTCGTAGAGATGCTGGAGATCCTCATCGCCAGGTGGAGGCGGTCTAGGGTTGGACTGGAGTGCGGACATGATGCGTTGGCGGAGGGCTGATCAGGGCAGCGCCGTCGCAGTTGTCGTAGCGGCTGTACTCGTCGTTGAGGATACTTTGGAGAACGACGGGGACGACGACGTCGAGGGGAAGATCTTGAGTGCGAGTGATGTGCGTGTAGACGAGCCAAGAGCCGCAGCCCCAAACTCGGTGCTGCTGCCGTCACGACGCAATTTGCTCACGGACCCGGTCCAGGCTCCAGACCCAGTCTAAGTAGCAACAATACGTACTCAAACTTCACTAGCAAATAACTATTTGCTTCACTCGGTGACTCCGTACGACCGCTAGATCGTCAACGCAGACAAGGCTCTTGCGCAGTCTGAGGTTTTGACCGGTTCGGAGGCACCCCCGGACCATCTGCCATAAGGGGCAGATATTTAAATCGTCCATCAAACGCCAGGTTCCCTGCACCTGATCATCGGCATGGCAAGGATCCCAAAACTAACGTCGTCCGTACACGACATCAGCGCTGACAAACCTCCGTTCGGTTCCAGGTGAGTAGCCTAATCGCACTTTTGTCAGGCGCCAACAAATCCATGTCCAACCATTAGATTCTTGACAGACGAAGCGAACGTTTGGACGCAAAATGCATGGGATCATGTCCCTCCCCCTGATGATCAGGCAGACAACATCGCCTCTTCTCTCCAAAGACAACGGCTTGCTCCTGTGCCCGACGAAGACAAAGAGAAATACAACTCGAAACCTGCCAAATACTGGTGAGAACACGATTCTTCAGCATCAAGCCTGCATAATGACAGCAGAACAACAAGGGACAATTTCTACAAAACGAACGCAGACAACTTTTTCCGTGATAGAAAATGGTACCTTGCTGTGTTGATGACTGAATAGCCTTACCTCACTTTGATATAGGCTGCATCTAGAATTCCCAGAACTTTTGGCTGCTGCGGAGCCCGAGGTACGTCGCCTGCGCGATTATTGTTCGCATCCTTGCCAACTCGATCAGGCAGGAGAGATCACTATTTGTGAGATCGGGTGTGGTGAGGCATCGCCTTGCGTCGTTCACCCTACGTCTCTCTGAATAATCCAGTCAAGGTGCTGGAAATGCCGCGTTCCCACTACTTTCTGCCAATAGAAACCCTCGGCTTGCGATCCGGGCATACGATTACTCATCCCATGCAGTCAAGCTAGTGCAGGCAAGCATTTTTACCTTATTTTTACAAGGGTCAACATAGATTATGTGCCAATAGAACAACCCTCTGTATGCAAACCCACCTGTCGGTTCAATTCAAGCCGCTGTGTGGGATCTCACTTCCGAGAGCACGCTACCACCAGGTGTCGAACCAGCAACAGTCGACATCGTTCTCTGTGTCTTTGTCCTGAGCGCCATACATCCAAACGAATGGGGCAGGGCAATAACCAACATCCACCGTGTACGTAGCTGTCTCCTTCGTCATCGCGGGCATCACCTCATCTGGTTTGGCAGATACTCAAACAAGGCGGAATTGTCCTGATCCGTGATTACGGGCGATACGATCTCACACAGCTGCGGTTTAAATCCGGCAGAATGCTCGAAGACAACTTTTATATACGCGGAGACAAGACGCGTGTATACTTTTTCGAGCTAGGTATGTACCTGTACCCACGGTTTCCAACTGCCAACAAATGTCGCCTTGACCATTGAAAAGATGAATTGGCGTTGATGTTCACCGGCTCCCGAGCATTGTTGTCACAGACGACGGTCCGAACCACGGAAGAAATCACTGACGCTCAGGGTCAAGAAGAGGACGGCGGGCCTTCCATTGCGAGCCCCTCACCTCATATTCCACCGTCGCATGATCCTGCCTCGCTTGCGCCGCTCTCAGAGCCGTCGGTGGATCAACCGCCTTGTCTGCCCAAGGATCCGACTACAGCTACCCCACCCCCCACCATCCACCCTAACCTCCTCGTCCCCCTTACGTCCTGCCCTCCCCATCCATTGTTCACCATCGAACAACTAGGAGTGGACCGGAGGCTGCTCGTGAACAGGAAGAGGCAACTCAAGATGTACAGAGTATGGGTACAGGGCAAATTCGAAAAGTTGACCGGCGGTGCACATCAGGCCGTGGATCAGTCTTTTCTATGCTAGATGCCCAACGATACATTTAGACTGGGAAACTCGAGGTGATTTATGTTGGATGGGAATATGGGCGAGTGATCCTCGTAGACACAACAATGAGTTCGTGAACGCCCGCCGGATCGTCAACAGCTTTTTCCCACCAGATAAAACTCGAAACTGTGACATGGGGGTTTGAAAGCATTGTACTGTATTGCAACGCTGCATAAATTATGGGAAATTCATGGCAGACGTCGTGGTCGCCGTCGAATAAACAGTCTCGCGACGTTCCCAGCAATTTCAGTACATTTCACTTCAACTACGGCTCGATCCGTGAACAAAAATCATCGGGATCTACGGGACTGTGCTCTATTCCACACCAACAGTCACTGTCGCTTGCATGTGATGCCCTACACAACGGCTCTTCTCTTGCCTTTCCCTTTCGAACCCTCCTGTTCCGGATTGTCCGGGCAATCTTTATCTCATCTCGGCAGAGCAAAGTCCAGTTTAATCTACCGCACAAGTCGTCAGGCTCGAGTCCTCCGTAGCGCCACAAGTAGCTACTTACTTGAGAAACTGCCTCGTTTATTTTCCCCGCCAACAGGTCGGAAAAGTCTCGCATACCCTCCGAGATGTTGGGAGAACAAGTTGAGCAGTTGCACGCTTTGACGCTCTGAACTGTCTTCGCTGCGATACTCTCCATAGTCGCTCTGCATGGCTTGTCTCGCAATGCCTCAAACGTTTTCTCCATGAAGTCCTCCCACCATTGAGGCGAAGAGGATTCGAATGGACGGTATTTCGCCGTTGACGATCTCGGACATGGACAGTCACGATGGTTGACTCTGCCATAAAAGTCGATCGTGCTGTCGGGACCCTTCCCTGAAAACCATGCGCAACCTTGACTGTTCCCATAATGAGATCTGATCCACGACATGTCTGTGCTTAGCGCGAATACAGCATCTCCGCACTCCCGATGATAGGTGAGAAGCGCAAGCAGATCAGCGGCCGTGATCAGACTGATCTCTTTGAACCAGGGGGGAATTAGTGGCTGCGTCAACGTGTACCTTGCCGCGAGCTGCGTCTCCTCCTCTAACTGTCCCCGACATGCGATGGCAAAGCAGAGGGTTTCGAAGAAGGAGGATGCGAGGGAGAGGAAGAGTTTGAAGACGCGAAAATCGACATTGTCTGATGAACGCAGGATAATATCCGCTTTGGCGTGGTCGAACGGCGAAGCGGCAAAGATAGGGTCGGAGGACGTGGTCGCAGACATCTGTTGGCTCACGTTATAATGTGAAGTGTCAGTAGGACGAGAGAGCTCACTAGAACCAGAGGCAGAGACAGTTCAGAGGGAGAAACTGTATCGATCCCTCTGAACATGTTCGTGCATTTATGTCTGCAGAAACCTGCACGGACCAGCGATCTGCACAAGCGTTTTTGTCCTCAGAAGCATTCCAACGGCTTTCCGATTCTCCTGTTGGAATGCGGCCGCTCAAGTCAAACCAGGACGTTGGGCTGCTCGGCTGCCCGGTGATCCAAACGTTCACAAGATTTGGTCACCCGAGCTGCCCATCGAAGATAAATCCGGAACCTCGTTTGAGGGACGTCAAGAGGAGGTGGAAGAGTCTATGTCCACGAGCAAACAGGCGGCCAATGAGTGCAGATATCCTCGCTATTGCAAATTAATCTACAGGGTAATTAGTGGAATTTTACGGATATGTACTCGTCTCACCAATCCATGTGCCACGGTGCGTGTTGGAGTCGCCGATCTTACCCTGGCGCGGATCGTTCGTAAGCGCCAGGGTTTCAGGCGGACGTGCTTATTCAACTTGAGGACGAGAACAGCTTCAGCTCGGAGGTTCTTGTGACCCTTCGTTAAAACTTAACCTGCGCCGATAGTGAAATCTGTCTGATCAAGGACTACGAGAAATCTTTGCTGGCGACGTGCCTGGAACGAAGTTGTCTCCATTTTCCTGCGACTCGTAATTCTGGGTGCATAGGGCCTTCGAAGTTCGCCGGTAACCGAGAGTAAACTTACAATTTCGACACAAATTCAAAGCATTGCAGCGTTGCACAAACTACATGAAATCCACCGCACGTTTCCGTCCCCTTGGTGGCCCAGCAACACCTTCACCTTCGACCACCTTCAGCCCATCCTGATCATCCAGAGGTCTCTCCACAGCAAGATCCCGAACGATATCCGGTGGTGGCTTCTCCACCCACTCCTCCTCTGCTTGCTCTCGATGCTTCTTCCGCTTCTTCTTGGGCCGATCCCGCTCCTTGGTCTCTCGCCGCGCCGATATCGAGAGCGACTCTCCACCGTCTTCGTCCATGTCAAACGACATGAGCGCACCAGTCTTGGGTTTCTTGCTCTTCTTGTCCTTGACAGCGAGGGCCTTTCCGTTTCCTGCGTTTGCTTGAGAGTCGTGTGGGACGAAGGTCGGCTTGAACGTCGATAGATCGACTTTATCGTCCACCACGACGCTTGCTTTCGTGCCATCTGTCACAGCTGGAGGTGGAGCCGACGTCTCGGCGGGCTTTTCGGCTAGCTGTAACGACGTCGATGGTCTTGGGGACACCTCAACCTCAACCTCAACCTCCTCCGCCTCGTCGTCCTTCTCACCCTCGCTCTCCTCGTCATCGCTCGCAAAAATAGCTTTAAAGATACTGATCGGGGGCCGCTCATACGTGAGAATATCGTTCCCCTGCCCATCGTCGTCGCCCAGCCCAATGTTAGCCAAGTCCCGCTTACCACGCGTGGCGGTCGGACCCGGCTGCATCTCCGGAGCACCTCCTGGCCCAACGCCGGGCGCGGGACCCGTCGCGTCCGTGCTCTGCGCCATGTCCGCAGCGGCAGACGTCGACGCCTCGGGTGTATCGAAATGGATATCCGGGTTGGGATCCTTGACGCCGAACCGTTTACAGAGCAACCGTGCAGGCTGCCATGGCTTTACCTCGCGCGTCATCGGGCCATACATGCCCAGTCGCGCCGCGTGTACCTTGGGATCCTCCTCTTTTTTTTCCTCTTCCCTCTCCTCTTCGACCGTTTGCTGGTCCGTCTCCGCAGAAGCTTGTTCTGCACTTGGAGTATGTAGTCCTCCGACGATCTTGGGACCCAGCTCGAGCACGGCAGCGCTCGTGAACCGGCCAGCCATCGCGCCCGAGACGGGACGGAACAGGGCGGCAGCCTTGGCGAACTCATTCATCTCGAGCGCGTACGTCTCCGGCGCCTGGGTCGGCAGACGGTCGGGTATAGAGACCTCAGAGCTAGGCTCGGCGTGTGCACGGAGATAGGCAGTATACCGGGATTGTTTGTCGGGATTGGAGGTAAATGGCTGGAATCCTTGCAACGCAGCCTGCGCAACGTGGGGTTCCGTGTGGGAGATATACAGTCCTTGTGATGGGAGTGTGCTTGGTGATGGTGTGGGTTCTTGTTCTGTCGCGTCGGTTGTCGAAGGACCAGTAAAACGACTTGCCGCAAGGCTCTTGATTCTTTCTTGGTCCCTCTTCGACATGTATTCAAAGACGGAGCGCGGTGCAGAAGGAAGGGGGGTCTCTCCTAGTGCAGCACCTCGCTAATGAGCAGGTCAGATACATGTCGCGTTGCGTCGCTGGGGGGGGAAACAAACCTGACCCGGGGTTATCCCTATTTTCCATTGCGCGTGCGGTTGAGGTTGCCCTGGAACAGGGAAACGTGGTATGTTTTCCTTCTCACTGAGTGTTTCTCTCTCCTGTTCCCAAAGCGCCTTGGGATTGGATCTCCACCCTTTTGGTACATCTGGAAGAGGGAACCTACCAGGATCGACCTGTATCGAAGGAAATGATGACAACACAAACGGCTTACCACATGTCTTCCGCTACCGGTTTGTTCGAAAGTTTAAAGCCAGAGAGTACAAGTTTGCCATCACGAAACACATTTGTTTGTGTCTGGAATACGTGAACACGTTATGCATTCCCTTAGCAAAGGGCGGAGCTTACCGAGGGTGTTGAGACAGTCTTATTGTTAGATGGAGCACCATGACCTCCGATTACTACCCGTCCTTCATCGTGCATGTCATTGATATCAAAGGCATGTCGACTTCTTCCAGGGCCAATGGCGTGATCATAAACGTCTAAATCATCCTCATCCGCGTCGTTCAACGCGCCCAGTCCAAAACCACCTCGTAAACCAGTATCAGGATAGCGAATCCGGAGGCTGGCTGCACGGCGTACCTGCGAGTCGTGGTCCTTGGGCGCCCGGCGTTTCCTGTTCATGAGTCCCCAAACTTGCATGCAACCCCAACGTTCTGTTACGTCCAAGACCATGTAGATCACCCTTGCGAGGTGCGACGATCACCGGTATATCTTTCGGCGCATACGTGTGTTTCTTGGCCTCCTCGTCCACGTTGGGTCCAATCCTGTCCGGGTCGCGCCCATACTGAATCTCGCGTTGCCGCCACGTCACCCTCGGACCGATACCCTGCCCCGGCTTCCACCCCATCTTCTTGAGAATGCGTCCCCCTATTGAATCCTTCGGCGCAGGCAGCATTGCCTGTTCGAGTGCGAGCGTGATCGGGCTGACATGGTTCCGAGTGAGCGAGTACAAACGAGCAAGTCGGAACAACGCACTCTTTCTGGCTGTCGTCTACATCGGCCAGCTGGGCCCTCTCAGCCTGTGTACCCCCTAGAATATCCATCTGCTCGTGTTCGCTGACGAGCTTTTGGTCCGCACGAAACTCGGCGAGGTCTTCTTCGTCCATAAAGTCCTCCGGTCTCGATGACCGAGCCTTGACACGGTCTGATCGCGAGGAAACAAACGTCGAGGGTGTCCATCCTAGAAACGAGTTTGAACAGTGACGATGGATAGCCAGTGCGACTGGACGAACCTTCCTTTGAACCAACAGTGTTGAAGTAGCCGGCAGAGAAACCCCCCGTGAAAGCGCCGTGTAGTCTCCTTCGGCCCTTTTCATCTCTCACCTAGAGAGAAAGAACATCAGATAAATAGCCCACTGACGAGCAGCAACTGACTTCTTGCTTCCAGAGTGGTACAAATTCACCTGTATCTTTGGACTTTTCGAGGGGCGGCAGAGGCGTGCCAATCTAGAGGAACGTGAGCAGCATAAAGATGGAGGAAATGGAAAAATACCAAGCAAAAGTTCTCGTTGGCCTTCCTGCTCGAGGTATCGACGCCCAAATCGCCGAGTTTGCGTTTGAGCCTGGCAGAGTTCATGATGGGCCGCAACTATTCAGCCTGTGACTGAGCAATGTCTCAATATGTGCAGGTGACCCTAACCATAAATATGGGTTCCCAAAAGATAGTATCTACTCATCCTCTTCATCCTCCTCATCCTCACCCTCCCCGTCCCCCCCTTTCTCGCTCTCCTCTCGTCCCACTTCTGCGTCTTCGTCCGCCTCAAATCGTGCTTCCCACTCTTCTTCTTCCTCATCGTCCGTGTCCTTTTCTCTCTCTTTCTGCTTCCCATTCACCGCTGTCAATCCTCCAGCATCCCTACCCTCGGCAACAGCCAAGCACGTCAAACGAGTGCCCTTGGTGTCGTATTCCGCCACTGGATGTAGTTGCAATTTTTCCTTTGTCTCAGCAGCCAACGCTGCCAAGTCGTACACGAATATCTTGCCATCAGATGAAATAGTACAGACGATCGTCGTCGTTTCTCGTGCATTCTCGCTTTTTGATGTGGTTTTCGGGAGCGGGATGTGAAGCATCTCCACAGCTTTTACTCTAGCGAGGGATCTGTCAGTTGTGCCACGAACAGAATACTTACAACGAACCTATTTGAATGACCGACCAACTCGGCTATTATCGTAGGTGGAGATTGCGGATCCTCAGGTATTTGGTATATCGATACTTTTTTGTCTTCTGCTGCGACCAATAAGAGTTCACCGTCGCCGTTCACGCGTTTACAAAACCGCAGATTATGTATTC
>JBBPLB010000140.1:4322-15661 GCA_038089595.1 Bothia castanella
AACCCAGGCATATCAGGGAGTTGTGCACATGGAGTACTCTGATACCGAAACGAGGATCCTCTCGCTGCAGTCCCCGCTTTCGCGATCACTGGAAGGTTCTTGAGAACTTTGTACGGGGATTTTGCAGACTGCGATAAAGGGCGCGTCAGCGCTGCGGGGAGGAACACTGCACAGTCGGGGGTAGCCGTCTTAGCGTTCAAAACGCGGTGGGCATCGTCTGCGACAATGCTAGGTGGTTGCGGAAGAGAAATCGCGCACTGCACCCTGGTTGATGTGAGCTAAGGTTACTCGAACTGGACGGCGGAAAATTCTGACCTAAAAACACTGTTCCTGATGGCAGGACTGCGAAAAACATTATAGCTAGGGTGATCGTTAGCATTGATCCGTCGGAAAGTGCAGTAGCGACTCAGCAAGACATACACACTTGCAACGTAGTCGGCTTCTGACCATCTTTCATTACTGGCTCTCATCTTACGAAGTCTCTTCCAAGCGAGGAATACCGCAGAGATATTTTCCATCAGTTCCTCGTCCTGGGTCTTCGGATTACTTGAGAAAAGATGAGATGATGAGTCGAAGGCCAACTTCAGAAAGCTGCTAAGTCCCTCGTTGCCGCTTCTGGCAGCAGGCTTCTGGATATTGGTAAGTAGTGCCCCACCGCGATGACTCTGGCCGAAGAACCTTGTCTAGCCAAGCTTTGGATATTCGATTACGGGTGTCAAAGATCTCCTGGACATCATCCATGAAGTCGTCAGGAACATCTGAAAAACATGCTTCTTCGCAGTTTTGATATGCTGACCAGGTCTCGAAGTTGCGTGCATTACGCGCAATTCTAGAATGATGGGTTAACTCATTGCACAACCAGCTAGTGCAAAGAGAGTCCTCACTCGGACGCAGACAGAGACCGTTGACGTCCAATGCCAGTGGACCTCGAGTTCTTCGCCCCAACTGGCTTCGACATTCACCAAATGTTGCAAAATCAGGTGGAATGTACAGTTTACTGGGGGAACCAGTTATAGTGTGAGCAGTGAGGATGTTCAAGTTGCGGGGTACTCGACTTTACCGTGGACAACCATGTCGTAAAGGATGGCAACTCCCAAGCGCTTCTGCGGTGATAGATCGGGCAACTCGGATTCAATCTTGCCTGCACCCAAGTACTTATGTACAGCAGCTAGTATGCTCTGAGTGAGGGTAAAAACATTACAAGCAAAAAGCAAAGCAACATATCGAAGCCCCGCTCAGAATCTGTATCAACTGCCCAATCACAGGTATTCAGGGAATTAGAACAAACTATCCATCATTTTCCGTGACGCCTCAACGCCAAGCTGCATAGATTGCAGATTAGTATATGCGTTCGAGCGTTGGAAGAAATCACCCACGAAAGTGGCAGCATTGGCAGGAAATGCCTGTAAATAGCACATTAATGACTTCAGTAATTATGCTGAATGCCGAATTTACCCTAGCCATAGCGGGTCCAAATCCCTTCCAGAGAGCAGCAAAACCATCTTGAGCCACGGTCTTTCGCAGGCAGTCAAAGAAACCGGAATATGTTCCCGACGGGGCGGACTGCAGCCTTGATTTCAGTACCTGTTGTAACGGATCAATGTCTCAAAATAGCAGAGCAGATATCGAACGAACATCCGGGGGTATTGCCAAGGACCACATTGCAACACCAGCAGTCCCACCAGCCAGAATGATAACCCCAAGATTGAGTTCAGAGGCTGAAGAACCTGCTGGCGTCAACATCTTCTTAGTGACCTCGTACGCCGCGAAATAGCTAATGTCAATTAATGTTAGCTTAGACATCGCGCTGGGTAAGGGATATTGTCATACGCAGCACTTCCAGGTCCATCACGAGCGAGTGTCGCGCCCGTTCCACGGAAGATACTTCGTATGCCTCCTTCCTTGTAAAGGTGTTTCATTACATCAAAGACACCCTTGTATTGGGTGCCTGAAGTTCCTTGTCCTTGTACCTGCCTCTATTTGAGAAGGAACGTGGCAAATAAAATGCATGATCATACCTGCAGTAAGACTTTGGCCCGCTCTACTGGTGCGGTAACCAGAGTGGTCGGAATGGCTGATAGGAAGCCAGCAGTGGCGAGCTCCACAGTTGAAAGCCTCTCGCTCGACCTGTTTGGGGTTAGGGAAAGGATGAGCTGCTTTGATGCATCATAGGCCTAGGGCGAACAGGTTATTATTCGTATGTGGAAAGGAAAGCTGACAGTCATACCCAGAAAGAGACAGCAAAGATTGGGGTAACACCAAGGAGTGGCGGAACCATCCCTCTATACATTCTATGGAGTTGGTGGCACGTGAGCATACTTAAGAGTCTTGGGCCATCACTCACCCAGTAACGCCATCCCGAGCGAGAGCCTGTCGAACGACATCAATGGCACCTTTGTATTGTCCCGGAGCAGCGGTCTGTAGTCGTGTCTTGGTCAGGTCAAAAGGATGACCTTGTGATGGAGGTGAGCGTCAGCGAGGGCGTGATTGGATCGCCATCTCTCACCCACGAGGACCGCTGACACGCCGCCGAACCCTCCCGCGACAAATGCTTTGACGTTCTCCATGGCCGAGTTTTTCGTTGTCTCCTCGACTGAAGGTGCTTCGGTGCTCTGGCAGGCCAGTCGTCAGCGCTGGCACGACTGATTTTCGTTGCTGTACTGACCATGGCGGGTATCGGGACAAGAGACGCGAGGCTCGCTTCCCAAGTCGTGCCAAGTATCATATGATTCCTTCACACACCCTCTTCCGAGCTGAAGTATCAAGAAATAGTATTATGTCTGCATAAGTATCGCTCGTCGCTACGTGTCATCACAGTCTCGACCAAACCCACCGACGGGCTCATAGGTAGCTTCTGTCTGGTCCTTGTTCCATAGAATGCGAACTCCATAGAAGAACGAACATATAAGCAACACACCAGCCACTCCCACAAAAGATGGCGCGCCGTACTCGATCCACCATGATGGATGGTAAGGAACCAGGAGCCGGTCGATCTGAATAACCCCACCTGTTCCACTCCCAGTGGTAGTACGACCCCAGCTCAGCACACGAGCCCAGTCAGCTTTTCTATCAGTTCCCCGGGCATTCTTGATCCCTACCATGTATCCTGCTGCTGATTTGTCTTCCATCTCCTTGAATACGATGTCTCCGTACGCGGAAATCGGCGACAAAAGCGTCGAGTGGCTGCCAAGCTGGTCAAGAGGCAATGGCCGGTTGTTGTTAAGCACATCCATCAAACTGACCGAACCGGAGACGGGAGGCGATGAAGGGGTTGGGATTAGATGCTGGCTAACGATGGCACGTAACCAGTCAACGTCTTCGAGTAACTTTGTCAGATTGTACTTCTTGAAGGCATCATCCGTGGGGCAAAGCAAGGTCCACGTTCGACCGCCAAATCCTTGATCCGCCCACTCCGAACCTTCCGGCGGCAAAGTCCCGTCTAGGATCCAATCGAATCCCGCCTTTGCCATCACGTTTGTCATAGTGGTCGCCTTCCCCGCCTTCATCAGTTTCCCAATGTTTAATTCCACTGATCGAGGAATCATCAAGTCTGACACCTCGTGTATGACTCCAGTGTCCGTGAGCGTGTTTCGCGGATATAGCGCGCTCTTCATGCCGGCCCAACCACCACTAGCACTGATAACGACAGATCCGTCCTCATTCCGCTCCAATTGTAAGTCCGAACCTTCTAGAGTGGCGAAAGTGCGTTGGGATCCGTCAACAAGACTCTTCGAGTATTCGACATTGTTAATAATGTGATGGAGAACCACATTTTCCAGATCTTGCTTAGAAGATGCAGCTAGCAGGTGGTCGCTGACTAACAGACCAAGACGCTTGAACGCGCTGTTATGCGGAATAAGAAAGGTAGTACGGGGCATCCTTTTAATCACATCCGCAAGTGAAGTCGAAAAGACGGCCGCAAGGAAGGAAGAGAGTTCTAGGGATGGTAGCGCCGTCTGGAGAGGATCGACCGGAGGATCGAGTGGTCGTGAAACGAAATAAATGATCGTGTTTTCGATCACCACTGTTAGATATTCAGTGGTTGGCGGGGTAATAACAGCGACTTTACCTACCATGGTCGCCAATCACACCTGCGCCACCGAATGTGATGTGTTGTGTTTCCGCATCGCTTGTCCCGCCATTGTTGACATCGACATGCATTACCTGGCGACCGCCGTCCAACCCAGGCTCATGGAGTTCAGTCTCCAGCAGCATTCCATTGCCAAGCTTGTTAGGTTTCCATAGGCCAGGAAGAAAATGATATTCCAGAGCCCGCTTGAGGTCTGGCGTCCCTGATGCAGGTAAACCACGGGCAAAAAGGGAAAGTACGTCATCCTTTGGCGCAAGGATTGTGCGTTGTTTCTCACTATTGTTGATGAGTTGCTCCAGGTTAACTGAGTGAAGGAGTGACACGAAAGAGGTGCAATTGAGTGCTAAAAGGTATTTCTCTGGTGTCAGTTGGAGAGCCCCAGGGGGAACCAGTAAGGAAGACACGAGATGTAGAACGCCGTTGCTGGCATAAACATCGGGATGGTCAAGTTTTGCTCCGGATATTGTCGTGCCTTTAGGAGAGACCGTGACCTCGAGAGTGGAGCCGTACCTAGTCGTTACTGGCTGAAAATCAGATGAGTATAAGGTAGGTTAATTGAGTTTCACGCACGTTCGGTGGAGGATTCGAATGAGTCGGACCATCTCACCCCGGATTCCGAGACCACGTGCATATCTAGAATAAGGCGAAGGTCGTCCGCAGCGAAGTCACTTTCCAAGTACAGTCGTTCGAGAGGATCGAGGGACTCCCATGCGGAATCCACGGGCATGAACAGGGTGAGTTCCGGTGTGGATTTGAGAAATTGTTCGATTTCTGGGGTTAGCACCTTCTGGAAATATGACAAAGACTCGAGGCCGCCCACAACAGTTACTGACAGGTGGTGTGTCAATGTATTGCGCTGAAGTAGTGTGGAGCGGCTCACTGAGATCCGGGGGTGGTTCGAGCACCTCTGCGATGCCATACACAATACCATTAGTTGCTTCTACCTTGTCCTTGACTAGCTTTGCCCCCTCGTTTCCGGATGCGTCTACGCCGACCCAATTTGAACCGTCACGTGAAGCAAGTCTGAGGGGCTGCGGTTGGTCGCCAAGCAGACCGTGGGGTATTGGGAACCACGGGTCGGGTGGAGGTTCGCGGGGGGAAGAATCGGCCGGCAACTGAGGGAAAAGGAGAGTCTTGAGGGTCTTGAGGGTCTGCGTGGACGACTTGTCTGGCTTTGGGAGTTCCGTGAGAGAGTAGTTGAGAAGATGATAGAAGAGCTGCTGTCTGAGCTGTTCTTGTACATTATCGGGTACGAGCGAGTATGATTCGGAGAGGAGAGTCTGCCACAATATGCTCTTGTCGGCATGGCGTTTGACTGCATCGTTGGTGGGAGCAAATAAGGTGGCACCGTTGAGCTTATTGAGGGTTGGGATGAGACGTGCGCGCTGGATGAGAGAGAGCAAGGAGGAATAGTCAGGGTCGTTGTTGAGGGCCTCGACGAGGGAGGCTGACTGGACGGATGAGGGGGACTGCCAGGACACCTGTGAGGCGGTCGCGTGTACGGTGAGGGCGAGGAGGGAGAGCGGGATGCAGAGCCGCATGATGACCGACTTGGAATGAAAGGAGCCAACGGTCAAAGTACGCTATATAAGCGGACAGCGGCGACGACGTCCATCATGCTCGAACTCATCAGAACATTCACCGGCTCGCCTTCGCGGCCTCTCCAACACCTCGTCCTCCCCCATGCGACCCTTATCGTACGTGCATGCCTCTGTCCCTTAGCCCACAGTTCATGTCGCCCTCCAGCTGTACTCGTCTGCAGATACAATCGTCTTGCTCAACGCAGCCAGTTTGCAGTTGATCCGCGTCCTCGCCTTTCAGGAGGTATTTCCTGGCCTGCAAAGCCTAGGCGAACGCGTTTCTTGCATCGGTGTTGATCCCGCCATGAAAATAGTACGTCAAGTCGTTCGCCAGAATCCCATGTCCACCTCACTATCCTCCGTGAAGATCGTGGCGTCCATCAACACGCACATTGCAGCATGGTCCATGTCCGACGTTCAGACGGACACCTGGCGCATCCACTCGTCCCTAGTCCTTCCCGACGGGGACTTCGTTACTGCCCTGGATTGCCGTTCTGGTATTTCCACAACCGAGCGTGTCCGGTGCTCTTCTGATTTAATGCCAGGTTTACTCGCAGTTGGCAGTCGGGGTGGTCTCTCGGTATATACATTAATTCTCGAGAATGATCTCCTCACCTGGAGCAAGAAGTGGGCTACTCGGTATGTGCCCTCGGTGAATCCTCTGTCATTAGCTGGACTCATCAGGTGAACCCAGCGTTGTCACGCCTTGTCTAGCCAAGCTTGCACCGACACTAACGTATATTGCGACCACATCCTTCGTATGTTCGGCTGTTGCTTCGCTGCCCCCCCTCTCAACACGACATCAGGATGACAACCGAGTTAGATTATATTCCACTACTTCTGGCAAACAAACTCAAAGCATTCCACACCCGCGACCTGTAGTATCTGTTGTCTGGCGATACTCCCTATCGGCTCGAAGGTTCGTACACATGCCCATGCCCAGATTCGCGTCTTGAGCCAATCCCTCATTCATAGCGGCGATCCTACACTGTTTACGATCACTTCGGACTCGGTATTACGGGTGTTTCTGCCCGTTGTTGACTCACCCCAACGACTCCAATTACATCTCGCAGTCGACACTCTTTCTTCCTCCGTCCCCTCGGCTGCGTCCCAGCCCATTCCGCGCCCTGGGTCAGGGATAATCTGGCTAGATAGAGAGGTCATCGGGTCAGCTGTCAAAACCGTATTGAAAACATCGGAAATCAAGAGTGCTGAGATTTCGAGGTTAAGAGATGTCGAAGAGGAAGATTTGGATCTGTTCTTACGAGTTCTCGCGGATGGCTCTTTGCTGTTGAGCGCCGTGGCAGTGAGCGTTCCATGAGGCTTTGAAATGAATACTTCTGACTGGATTCCAGAATATCGATCGTAAGCCTCCCACGTTACTGAGGCAATTCACCATCTCGCATTCGCTCCCAGGAGCCTTATTTCGGCCTCCTTCGAACCTCTATCTCTTACCTTGCGGTAAGAATGCTAGCCTGACTTTGGTTACTTCACTCCCATTGTGTTCATACAATATCTCTGCGGTCACATTACTTAGTGGCCGAGTCGACAGCCTCCAGTTAGTTGCAGCGGGACCAGAGCGAATGCCTTTGGAAGAGAGTAAGATTTTGCGCTTCGTCAGGACACCAGCAGGACGTGGGGTTGCAGTTGTGCGTGCTGACGGTGGCGAGACGTGGATGGAAACAGACGGAGGGCATAACCTTACTCGCCTCAGCTCATGGCCCTCCGCGGACCACGTCGTAGTCTTGGACGGCGGTATGTATGGTTTATTTCCGGTCTATGGTTAATTCTCAAAACTTTCGATGGCAGGGAGACTTGTTGCTACTTACTCAGGTGAAAATGCTATATTAACGTTGCATTCAACTCCTCCTTCTACTCTCCGCCTTCCTCGCGTGTCACACCTTTTCTCGACGCCCTCAAGGCGAGAGCATGAATCTATAGTCGCGCTGACCGAAGACAAGTTTATCTTCCACATTCATATTTCTGCCTCTCCCCACCCAACACTCGAGCTCTATTCCTACAACAGCCTCCCGCTTTTCCAGGCACCAAAGTTCTTGATTGCAGTCGACCCCATGGCATGGAGCAAGTCTTTAACTCTGGAAGAGCATGATAACTTGCTTAGCGTCTCAGACGATGGGGAACTATGTTTTTGGACCTTGGAGCACGGCAAAAAACCTGAATGGAGGTGTACAGGAAGAGTACGGACTGGCAGGAGTGGTATCAGAATGGCAAGCTGCAGCTCAGCGAAAAAGTCTGTGCTAGGTACCGTTCCCTTTGCAGTCCAGCCTGCAGTTTTTCCTCATCTGGTACTATCAGTCTCTGGCCACCCCGACGGGCAAGAGTTAACTATCTGGGATTCCAATGAGTCAGAGTTTGCTTCCGGTCTTGAACATCAAAGGATTTTCAGGTGAGCACCAATTCTCACTCCTCTAGGCACAGCTTCATTTTCGGCACAAAGTGCATCCGAACCTATCTATGATCTCGATTGGACGTCAACTCCAGACAACCAATCGATACTTGCCGTTGGTTTTGCCCACCACGTTGAGCTCTTATGTCAACAGCGAAAAACTTATTTCGGTGACGATCCGGCCTGGACTATATGCTCCAAGATTGATATCGGAAGGTTTATTTTTCCGTGGGTTAATATGGGTGGATTCTGACACTGTATGTCAGATATATGCCCTACACAATCAGTGATTCAATCTGGCTCGCCAATGGTACTCTTCTGGTGGGGGTTGGACATCACATGTTTCTCTATGGCCAGACCCAGTCCTACAAACCCGATTCTGCGACCGAAAGCCTATTCGTGCATGTTGCCAGGATTAATGGCCCTCTCCCGGACTATCATCCTCAAATGTTATTGCAGTGTCTTCTATGGGGTGCGAAACTTCCACAGGTGCTCACCGCCTTTATTATTCATGCATTATACAGGGAAGTTATCACTAGTCAAGCAAATCATCGTTTCCCTTGCACAGGCTACAAAAGGAGGGAAAGCGTTTTATTGGAAGCCGTTTGCTGTCGAAGATTACCTGCAAGAGGACCAGTCACTTTCTGTGAGTCTGCCCCGTCGTTACCTGCGCGAAAATGTCTTTTATACTTTCCTTAAGACCAAGAGACCTGCCAGATTCTACGGGTTGTTGTTTGGATCTCCAGAGCAATTGGACTCGTGAGCACATTGCCTCTCCCCCAACTTTTTGTCTGACTCAGTCATAGCGTAGACGAGGTTTTTTCCAGAACCCTGGTAGAATCCCTTATAGAGCAGCTGGAAGTACAGCCACTTCCTCATCTTTCGCCTAATGAGCATGCACACCTCATAGTTCTCATACAAACAACATTAGAGGTGGGTACACTAGGATTATCCAAATTACTCACAGAGAAGCGTCCGCTGACCTCTTTCCGCTACTGAAGATAGACGAGCAACAGCGAGCACTGGATGCCAATGGGCTCCGCTATGTGCTTTCCGTGCGTTCATTTTACATCTTGAACCGCCGAATCGCATCGGATCCTGGAAGTCCTCGCTCAGGTGGAAGCATCCCTCATCAAACGGGCCGCAGAGAGCGTATTCGATACAGAGACATGATCTGGGCATTCCACAGTGAAAGCCAGGACCTATTGTTGAACACCGCCACTGCAGCCTGCAATGGGAAAATGCTGTGGTCGGACGCACGAGCACTTGGTATATTTATTTGGTTGACCTCGGTCGACACGATGGTGAGCTTCCCATTCGATTGTTAGTGCACAATTACAAGGCTGGTCGCCAGAAATGCCACATGGAAACCATCGCGCGAAATGAATATATGGCAGGTGGCAATCGGGATCCTACCGCATGCTCGCTCCTTTACTTCGCGCTAGGCAAAGTGAAGTTGGTGCACGGATTGTGGCGTCAAGCGGCATGGCATAAGGAGCAAGCAGTGATGCTCAAGTTCCTAGCCAACGACTTTACGCAGCCTCGCTGGAAGACTGCAGCCTTGAAAAATGCCTATGCTCTGTTGAGCAAGCAGCGATTCGGTTAGTAGATATGTTCAGTGAGAATGCTCTGCTGACAGCTAGGGTTCAGAATACGCTGCCGCCTTCTTCCTTCTCGGAGGAAGCCTGAAAGACGCTGTAAATGTTTGTCTGAAACAGCTCTGCGACTTCCAACTTGCTATAGCCTTGGCGCGTGTTATCGAAGGCAACGACGGACAAGTACTGCGTGACATCTTGAACAACACTGTGTTGCCGACAGCCTTCCGCGAAGGGAACAGGTGGCTGGGAAGCTGGGCGTTCTGGTTGCTACGACGCAGGGATCTGTCTGTGAGGATCCTTGTGGTAAGTCATGGACTTCGAGT
The DNA here is from genome assembly GCA_038089595.1 of Bothia castanella. NCBI lineage: Eukaryota > Fungi > Basidiomycota > Agaricomycetes > Boletales > Boletaceae > Bothia > Bothia castanella. The sequence continues at coordinate 14,321 of JBBPLB010000140.1, forward strand.
ATTCATGTAACCTTTTTACTCTCCCTACAGACTCCCTTGCGAGATCTGGCCGACTCTCTAGAGATGCAAAACCTGGAAATTGGTGAACCACACTTTGACGACCCAAGTCTGGCGCTCTTGTTCTCTCAGTTGCGATCCAAAACACTGCAGACTGCGGCGGGGACTAGCGAGATCTCCGGAAGAAGAGAATTTAATTTTATCTTCCAAGTTGCACGAGTGTTTTGTCGGATGGGTGAGTGTTGTCCGTTTTATTTGCACGCCGCGTAACTCGGATGACTTTGTGCAGGCTGTCATGCTCTGGCACTTTACCTTGTTCGGTCATGGTCCTTCGAACGACCAACGACAGCTGCGCGGATTGATGCAGTGCAGCCGCAGCGCCCACCGAGTCCAATCTCACCACGCCGGACTCTAGCTGCTAGCCCTTTCTTACGCAGAAGATCCTCTATCCTGATTGACATGGATGTGGAGTCCAAGGCCCTGTCAAGAGGGCAATCCCCAGGAGTTACCCCACATGGCATTGCACAGGAGACTATCAGGGAGGAGAGTGATCTTGCCGCTCGCAAAGCTGGGCTAGGGAGCTTGATAAAATCAGCAAAGCAAGACGTTCAAGTCCCGGAATTTAATATGGATGCGTTTTCCGATAGCTTTCTCTGACCTCGATAGACGAGAAAACACATGAATAGAGTGTACAGGTCGAAACGGCTTCGCAAGGGTACAACGTGTTGTAGTATGCGCTATGCATAATCTACTACTTGGACGACTACTTCTACGCTTCCGCATCTGTTTCCCGCTTCTTGAGGACGAGCTCCTTGCCCATAATGCGCCTCCAGACATCTTGCACGTCCTCGACGACAGTTTCGAAGTGGGAAGTTGCATCGTAAGAGTGGGTGATGTATATGTTGTCAGCCTCTCCCGAGGATACAGGCGTGTAGAGTGGGGTAACGGTCACAAACCTGTGATCAGTAATGTAGTCAGCACTGCACCTGCACCAAAATCAAGACTGTACTTCTCATAAATAGGCCCAAGAAGCTGAAGCCCAGGAATAATTTCCTGCTCTGGTTTATTCGTCTCCACGATGGTACTAACAATGGCAACATATACATCCTTGGCGCAGACGTTGTGCGTCGATGAGACCATGGCGATATAGATATCTGTGGTTAAAATGAGCGAAGTGGTGCAGGGACGGGAAATGATACGTGCCGTTTCGTCTATTCACTTGGTTTTGAGGGATGATGATCTGGACACTGTCACTGTCATCCGTGCCAGGGACCGGGTGCTTCAAGATGCAGATAGCTCTGATAACCTTGCCCTCCTCGACAACGCGTAATTTACCACCTTCAG
>JBBPLB010000141.1:9122-19225 GCA_038089595.1 Bothia castanella
CACATCAAAGAGAGGGCTAGAGAGACCCATGTTGGACAGTACTTCTGATACTGGCAGGACCCCTGGCACGGGAGGATGTGTCCAGACACGTTTCGCCTGAACTGTTAGTCACGTCCATGCAGGCCAATATTATTTCTACGATTTGACTGCGTAACTTTGGAATATGCATTTAATTTATTGACCGATCTTTGCTCGAAGGGAGTCGGGGACGCCCTGCTACGATAGTTACTGAAATTAGCCATGCCTGCAGCGCTCAACCCGTGGGAAGGTTAGCCTCCATAATCTCTAGTCGTGAATGACATGACACCAAAATCTAGATGAAGACCAAGACAAAAAGATTAGAAGAATTCATAACACATCGTCTCGCCCATTAGTGTGTTTTCGCCGTCATAAAAAAAAATCCACAATAAGACCTCCAGATGCAGTGAAGAATGTTCCTTTAAGTTAAAGGCTAATCACCCTCGTCCCGAAATCAGCAACAGAATACGGAAAGTCAGGTCCAGGACAACACATGAACATCAGCGAAGTCGGAATCTCGAGGCGATGTGCGAGTGCTGCCACCGTCTGTGGAGTAAACTCCCCTTGGACGAGTATCTGGGGCATCGCCGTCAGTCACATCCTCTTTCAGATGGAAGGGATGACCGCACCAAATCAATGGTAATCTCCGGAAACGCCTCGTCCAGGACTGTGAGACGAACGTGAACACTAGCCTCATGCACTCGACAAGGTCACGTACTCTTTGCATTGGCCTCCATTTCCGACGGCACGGTCTCCTCGTAAAAGTGAACCATCTTCAAGCACGACGTTTCCTCGTTATGTTGGACATACAGGATCATGTTGAACAGTTGATTAATCTGATCAAATCGTTAGCTCAGACCCGCGAACGTCGAGGGTACTCGACCATACCTCGTCAGTCTTCACCAATAGGCATACTTCTTGCCTCTTTAGCCTTTTCATGGCGTGAATCAAAGTGCCTCCCCAGCTCTGTGTGGGCTTCAGTCGGTGCAAGAGAGGGACTTGGTCATAAGTCCAATACACCCAGCGGAGAATTGCGACCTTGTTGTCCGTGATAGAAAAGAACAAGAGTAATACGAGGAAGTAGAGTGCAAACCAACTAGGGGCACGTCAATTTGGTGGTCAATCACAAAGTATAAATCGCACCCAGCAATCGTTGGATCAATGGCAATATTTCCCGCAAACACGGCGACTGCCACAAGGATAGCGCCAATCACGTTGAATAACGAGCAGCGTGAGAGACGTCGGAGACGAGGTCGCGAAAATCGCAGTAGCAAAAGTGAGAGAGGGAAGAGCGTCATCACCGCAAGCCACACAACAGAAAACCTATAACGAGTTAATGCCTGCACGTGAAGCGCATCATTGACCGCCTACATCTTTGAGATAACAATCAAATTCGCGCCGGTACTGGCATAAATCACACCGCTAAAGCCAACAAATGATAGAATGGCAACATACAGAGCCCCCGTCCGGGGCAGGGGAGCTAGGAACGCTCGTGGTAGCACATGGTCATGGGTCAACTCGGCCAAGAGTTCGCAAGCACTTGCGATGCCTACCCGACAAGACATCAGCAAAGGCGACGTAGCAGGGCAGGGTTCGTATCACCAGTCAGAACTCCTGCGCAAAGAACAATCACTGCATCTGTAGCCACCCAGATTCGTAGCCAGCGTCCAGCCACCTGCAGGACCTGTCGTCAGTTCCCGGAATAGACACTAAACAAAAATTAACCAAACCTGTTGAGCCAATAGACCGAGCACGTTTTCTTGCGTTTGCACACTCAGCGGAAGCAACGCCAGCACAAATAGCATCATCGCAGGATTCAAGATCATAGCGGAAACATGGAGGTTACGCAGAACTTTGGGGTACGTGCCTGGTCGCATCTTGGCTGCATAGGCCGGGGCACCTGCAACGAGCATTCAAAATGATATCCCTTGTCGTGGAGCACACATACATTCAAACCCGGTCAAACCCAGCATACCAATGCACACGCCATTGAAGGCCTGTTTCAGAATAGATGCGGGCGAGGACAGTCCTGCCTGGGGAGCAACCCAGTTCTCTCGGAGTTGGAGAGTTCCGGCAGAAGCCCACGCAACGATGGACGCGATTGCAAGGCATAGCATCGTGAGAAGCTGCACGCATGTGGTGGGTCAGTTTAGATCTCATGCTCGAAACGTCAGCGACACACATGAAATGCAAGCACACCGCTCGCCACTCTGGCACTCTCCCTCAGGCCCATGAGACTAACTGCGGTAAACAGAACAAACACGAGCAACGCTCCGACGTAGAGCGGGAATGGCAATGTTACCTCTCCAGCGAGGTACGAGCTAGCAGTCGCAGCCGACACGACAGCAGTTGCAGCAAAGTCGAGGAGGAGGAGCGCCGCACCGACGAGTGCTACGGCCTTTGTCGAACCATTCAATCTGTCACGTTGGTGGTCGATGCGCAAGTGAGATGAATGACAGCACTTACAGATACGTATATGGTGCCCCACTTATTGGCAGAGCTGAGCCCAGCTCGACCATGATAGGACGCCAAAGAAATAGTGTCAAAGTGGCGACGAACATGGAAATTGGCGAACTTGAGTCACGAAGGGCATGGTCAGTTACCACCAAGCATTCCGGAACGCCGAGGGACTTACTATGCACCAGATATAGCAAATACGCTCGGAATTGTATAGAACACGCCACCCAAAATATCGTTGGCAGCGAGTGCACTCGCCGCAAACTGACCCAACACGCGCTGGTTACGCAGGTTGAGGAGTGCATTGTGACCATGCGAAAGGTCTTCGCGAGAGAGCGCGATCCGGAAGATGGAACCCCATCCGGCGAATTCAAAGTCGTCACTGAGGTTCAAGAAACGCGAAGGAACCGCTTTGAACTTGGGCTCGCCTGATGTACGCGTTCGCTGACGACGAAGGACGATATCGAAACGCGTTTCATCGGACGGAGCACGCAGGAGCGCGCTTGTGCATGAGCTCGGGTTCACAAAGACTTTGGAGACATGTGGTCAACAAGTGCGGGTTATTTCCACTGCAAGGCGTACCGTTTTGCTCCGTACCGTCGGGGAGGGGACTAGCCATTCCACTCTCTACCAATGTCGAAGGCGTGTCCACGGTTTTGCGACACGACACACCCATGTGCTGGTGAGTTTCGCGAGATCGCGGGATATGAAGTCGACAACAAGGCGGCCAACGTGCCACTACACAGGGGTAGCAGTGTGTCAGGCTCAACAAACACAACGCTCTCGGCATATCTCGAGCGAAGGTGAAGAAGTTCATGATACTGTATACAATACATGTTGAAGAGCCAATAGCACCAGTACTTACTACCGCAGAGGATCACTTCCCGCGCTAAGGTCACGGACAACGTAATAACTAAAAAAGAGCACTTTGAACGTGAGTGCGAGAGCACCATGCAATGCAGCGACAACGATGATCAGAAGGCGCGTCGCCTTTGCGTCCGCCTGCAACGCGCTAAGTCAACTCGGCCGAACACGATCAGGAAACGGCTTACGCTAGAAAGAACGGGGTATACGTTCGCCGCGAGATAATAACCGGAAAGGCTAAAGGCCACGCCGACGAGGACCCAACGCGTGATGGACTCTGGTATTACGCACAGCACCTGTGGTTGCTCGTCAGTACTCCTCCACATGATGCACGCACGACAACCAACCGAGACGGGGATCCATACAAACAGCGCGTAGCCCCACACTCCGAGCGCGTCCACGATACCCCACTCGCCAACACCCAAATACCGCAAAGCCAGCCAGAGAGCTACTGGCACGCCGAAACTGTATGCATAGACAATTGTTGCGGCGAGCCCCAACAATCCAAAATCATAATCATATTCTGCACCCGGTGAAGAGAGGTACTTGGAGATGCTAGCAGCGAGTGAAGAAGAGAGGAAGAGCGCAAGGATGAGTGTCGTGGAGACCCAGAAAGGGCCGTAGAGGTCAGAGCCAGAGAAGAGGGTAGTGAGGTAAGACGACGAGAACGGGAGCAACGTTGTGTAGCAGCGCTTCAAAACTGTGGAGGTGTCGACGTCGAAATAGGGTTGATAGTATTCGACGGCCCAAAAGCTGGAAGTATCCTTGGATGATGCCCCACGATCAGTAAGATAGCCTGGGCAGCCCATCCGAGTCAAGCACGTCCAGCGAGGAGCTCCAAGGAAAACCCACCACGGTCAAGATTGGGGGATGTGGACTGCGTTCTACCGTTGGGTGCACCAAGGAATGCTGTAAACAGGGACCATGGAGAAGAGATCTTTTTGGCTTGATGCTCGCATGAACAGCATACTACTCACATTTGAATTCGAGGCCCTCTGGACCTTCTTCTAGACGCTGCGCGCAGGATGGTGAATCATACGTGGACGTGACTTGTCGCGTGCTGTACTCACTTCGTCCGCGTCCACAGCGACGTATGCCATATTGTAATGTTCAAAGTTTGACTGGCGACGCGGTATAGGGTCGAGCCTTAGCCAAGGACACGTGGCACATTACCATGTCCGACTTGGTAAGTTAGTGGAGAGTAGTAAATGTTCTATACACATTTCTAGGTGTCTATAGCCCCACCCACGAACGATACCTTTCAATCTCGGCCGCGTTCTTGTCGACGATACGCTGCACTTCATCACCCCACACCTCTGCCGGACGCCGACACCCTTCAGCATTGCCAACACCAAGGCATTCCTTCTGATGCTTTTCCGCTTCCGCGAACTCAAACACGACACAATTCTCTGGGACCAATGGCTTCAAGGGGTCCCAGCGAAGCAGCTGTGGTCGTGCAGGCACATTGTGCGGCGGCACGATGGATCGTCCAAGATGAAGATCCTCAAATACGAGCGCAACGTCATCCTCGTCGATGGGCAATTTGCTAGATTGAAAGAACGGTGAATTTCGGTTGAATGAGGGAGTGTAATTACACATACTTGATCTGCTCGCCGACAAACATGGATTCACGATGGAGCAAGTCTCTGAGGAGGCGCTCGTAAAGTTTTCTGCGATTTTTAATAGGTAGAGGGTTTAAAATGGGCTTTCCCGCCATCTGGCAGATCACATAGGTGACGATATATAAGCCAAACAGAGAGGGCAGGGAACCTGCAAGCATCGTTAAGCCAGCACTAAACTATAACACCGCCCGTACCGAGCACAGGCAGTATCCGAACTCTAAAATCATCGAATACACCCAATTCCTTGACGTCGCCTTTCTGAAACTCTTCTTCGGGCAATGGTAGCAGCTTGACGTCTCCAGGAACCTCGGTGGAATAGACGACGGGTATACCTGATGAAACACCCTGGAGACGTAGCCTCCGCCTCACCGACCGCGCCAGAGGATCATAAATGGTGTAAGATATATCACTGATTTGTACCCGCGTAGGGTCGGACTTGGCGCTGGCACCCATAGATGAGAATACCTGGAAGCCAACAATCAGCTCCAGTCACCGCCGTCTGTTAAGCAACTAGAGTATACCTTGATATTGTGATCATAACAATGTTTAAGAAGGTCCACCTTCGTCGTTATATTATCAATGGCATCTTTGGCAGACGGGATGAAACCACGCTTCAACTTCGAGAAACGCCCAGCTTACCTATAACCCAATCAGCACCCTCCAGCAGCTTCCCGCCATCTTCCTTCCTCCAAACCTCGACCCGACTATCTACCTCTACCCAGCGCGAAATCTGCTTTAATGTCCGTTCGATGCACGCCACCTTGGGCGTGCCAACGTCGGCGAGCGTGGCCGCTGCGTGTCGGTTGAGAGACGACAGCGTCACGTAGTCGAAATCAACGAGCCGAATCTTCGAGACACCGCTGCAGAGAAGAAATTGAGCGCGTCCTGTTACAAAACGGAGGAGGGCTGCACGCACGACCGAACCATCATGACTGCAACCCAGCTGCCGACACCTCCGCAGCCCACGATGACGACCGAACCCGCGCGGACGCCGGCCATGCCCTCGTCACCAAAAAATGCATAATTTCGCGCCAGTTGCTCTCGAATGAGGTGTTCGTCATATCCGCCGATGTGATTGGGACGTATATATGTCTCTTCAGTCGGCCCCTCTTCAGTCATCACTGAAGGCCTGCGAGTTGATGGTCCTTCATGAGTAGTTATAGACCGGAGAACATCTTCATTGAGGTCTCTTCGTCGTTCTCTCCGGCGGTATGCATCATACGCGGTGAATAACGTGGAAGTAATCAAGCAAGCCGACACTGCAGTGATGACGAGCTGAGTTCGAGGAGACTGAGAGGACAAGAGAGAATTCATGGCGTGACACTGACAACTTGAATGAAGTCACTCCACGATAGCATTTTGCTTGAAAAGTACTACTGTACATATGTACGGTACATGTCGCATAGAGCAACCAAAGCCCGAGGAAGCACAAGCCCAGCCCGTAATAATAAATACCAATATAAAGTAACGTCCCAATCAAAGTACTGATACATCGCAGGTCACGTTCTTCGTTCCGTCTTCCATCGCAGCCAAGGGGAATGCATAAGTGGACGTAGAGCTCCTCGAGGTCGTCATTTAGGTAACATAAACGAGGGTGCGTCGTTGAGAATTGATAATGCAAAGAGTGATGAAGGCGCCGACGAGAACGCCAGTAATAATACATGAGGCCGTCTCAATGAATGAATGCGACCGGGTTTTCCGTGGCTTTGCGATTCCGTGCTCCGGGCTTGGTGGCTCAGAGTGCGTCTCCACAGGAGAGGGCCGTTCCTGTTGCTGCTGCTGATGTATGATGATGGTGGTGGGAGAAACAATAACCGTTGTCGGACGGGAATTATCCGAACCTTCCGAGGGTGGAACATCCAAAGCAACATCCTGCGTCGCAGCAGGAACTACTGGGGTTGGGTCGACGGGCACTAGGCATTCGACGACGGAGGGTGGAGCAGAAGGTGGAGGGGAGAGGGGTGGGGTAGGTAATACCATGACGTATTCCTCTCGGAGGTCGTCGCTCTCCTTTGCCGGATCAACGGTAGAAAGCACTTCGGCTTCCTCATAATCATCCACGACCCGTTCAAGGTCTGCTACAACGTTTCGCAACCTGCGAACTTCGTCATTTATATCCCCTTTCTGCTTCTCTCGGACCTCCTCGGCGACTGCTCGAACAAGTGACCTGATGACTGTCCACATTTCCAGGTGGTCTCGTGACCACCACTGGGCCGGCCACTGTGCGATAATAACGGCAAGGGTGCAAGCCTTGTCGGTTGCTTCCTCAAAGTCCTTCGCAACGACTCTGTGGAACCACGGTCTGAGGAAGGCCATCGCCAGGCGTACGGAGCCTGCAGTTGCATCGCGGAGACGATGTTCGGCGGAGAGTCGCAAAAACTGGTCAGACATGTCTTGGCAAAATTGACGGAAACTCGGTTTCCGCTCCATGGTATTCCAAGACAGAGAGTCCAATGATGGCGGTGATGACTTGGGGTCGCATTCTTGGCGCAGGAAGTAGGACGGAAGTTTATCGATCAGAGAAAGAAGCGGGATAGAGGCTAGAACGGCTTGGGTGGGGATGGCCCCGTGGACGAGAACGTCCTGAGATTCCAATGCGTATCTGTACCACTTCCAGTAGTCAAGGTGTCTCCTGAGAAATCGAGTCGGTGAATTTGAATAGGATTAGAGTGGCAAGTGGACTTACTCTTTGGGGGCACCTTTCCGCAGCAACTCCAGTGCGGTGGCCGCTCGGCCAGCAAGCATCCTCGCATCGATGACGGCGATTTCGACATCATGTTTCAGACCGACCTTGTAGCGTCGGGCTGCCTCCCAGATTGCCCAGACGAAACTGAAAGTTGTCGAGATGAATGGGGACATATGCCTCTGGGTCCAGTCCATGTGCTTGGCGACGTCTCGGTACGTGCATGCGGAGGCAACTGACTCGCTGGGGGCAAGCGAGGAACTTTTCAGCTGCTCAGGGGCTCGCGTGAAATGCTCATCAAACTTTTGGCCGACGAAGTAGGGCTCGGCCGCATTGTCAAATGTGTGGGAGTGTGTTTTGGGAGTATAGATGCGGAAGAGGAAAGGGTTGTCTTGGATGAGAGCATCGAAAGAGAAATCAGAGCCGAAGCCATACTGAGGAAGAGGAGACCCGGAGATCGGGCTCTGTGGTGGTTGAGCAGAATCGTGGAGAGGGCTAGTCATCGTCGAGAGTGAGATGGGTATCGGCCAGAGACGCTGGGACGTAAAGGTTTTCTATCATCGTGGAAGTCGGGCCTCGTGTTGGCCAGGCGTTATCACTGCCTATCCAAGGAATGGAGCGTGAGTGTTGCAAAACATGACCTATGACACGTGCAATCCGTGCGGCGAGAGCAGGACCGAGGCTGTCCGATGATAGACATTGCGCCGGTTATTTCGACGTCCAATTCACCACTGCCGCCATTCATGCAGAGCTCGAAATTTGAGTTGGTCGACGTCTTCACAGTCATCGAGCCTGGTGGCATGTGGACGAATGAAATGAAAGGCCGTCACGCTGTGGCGAAAAATTCATCCGCGTGTTGTAGCATGATGATGTTGGCTTCCTCGTGTAGGACTGCGTCAGCTTCCGACCAGACTGCCAAGTGCCAACCTGTGCGTGCATTCAAATTACGGTAGGTGCCGCTAATCTATCATTACTTGCCTCCACGTTCTCGGACACGGTCGCGTCACATCATAGAACCATTCTTCTAGATTGCGCAGCAACGTCTTGTGATGCAGGGAGCCCCGCTTGGCGAGCTTTCTCGGCTCTCGCAAAGGCTAACTCGAGGATGCTCTTGGCTTTTTCCGAGCTCCACGTCGCAGAGGGTAATCTGATCTTGGCGTCCCGTTTTTCAGATTTGGGGCTGGATGCTTCATTGCACTGGAATTACGAGAAAACGGAGACGGGCTTCAATATCATAATATTCAATCTCACATGGCGAGTAGCCCTTCTTCTGCTTGTGGGTCTTGGCGACCACCTCTAGCCCACCTCAACCGAATGTTATGCTGTGGGCGGACTTCACCCTGAAAGAGCTGATTAGCTTTGACTTTTACTCAGCATCTGTAGCCTTGTGGCGTTTATGCGGCCCATTTCACCATCCCTGCGATTTTTGCCACATTCCTAGATGATTTGAACCACCATTCATTGGTTCTCCCTGCTCAGGGGCGCCGAAATCTTCACAAAAGTGGTCCAGTATGTGCCCCGTGGATGTAAAACATCGCGCCATACTCACATCTTATTTCTAAAGAGCAGTACCACACAATCTACACACGATCTAACCTTGGCTTTCTTGGCGGATAATGGGAAGTCGCCGCTACGTTGACTAGACCAGATTGGTTACTTGACCGGGTCAGAATCCCGTCCATAGTTTAAGGCCGCTCCATTACCGATGTCCACATCGATCTAATTTGTTCAAGACTTTCTTTGTATCCCTCCGTGGAGCATGCTTAACGGAAGATGTAGTAGCAACCATATAAAACGTGGGTCGCTTTTATTCAACTCTCAGCATGAATGAATGCTATCCACGATGGCTTCACCGTACCGTCTAGCCGCTAGTGCTCTCCTTGAGGTCACTCCTCGTAAAGTCCTTTCTGCTTCCTTCAGCCAGTCTGCCTCCCTGTCCTCTACCGCTCTTTCAACCGAGTCACTTGTGTCCCCCGGTGTTCCAAAGGTTTTCGACATTTTCGACGTCCCTGTGAAGCTTAGAGAGAGGAACACCCCCAATGAACTGACGAAAGCACACAACTCCCTCTCTACCGCGCAAGTATCACCAAGTGCAGGCCATCCGCAATCAAAATGCATCTACAGCGATGCCTTGGGTCTGCCATGGTCTCTTCCCCCACCTGTCACTTTTGACGGCCCCGCCCGCCCTCCACACATGTCACCATCGACCCTAAGAAAGCACCGTCTGCAACGCCAAAATCTAACCCATCCTCTGAAAGGCGGTACCGAGTCGTCAATGGTATCATGCACTGCCTTTATGGCACCATCAGAGCCCCTTTACCAGCTATTTGACGGGCCATCTCGTATCACTCGCTACCAATACCCAATGTCACAGAATGAGGTGTGATGATATTCCCCTCTCGTCGTTTGATCACTCTGATCACCCTCTTCACTAGCGGTATTCCTACACCTACGTTTCC